>CAHIKZ030002064.1:207500-212500 GCA_903632075.3 Acanthosepion pharaonis | reverse complement strand
TGCGCAGCGACCCTACGACCACAGCCGGTCATGGGACTGATGATGATGATGATGATGATGATGATGATGATGATGCATAACAACTGATGTTGATCCTAGAGTGCAGCACTGTTGGAAAGTTCACCTCACTCACCGAATCATTGTAAGTGAAATTGGGGAGACGGAATTGTTCTGAAGTCATCATGACCGAGGGTTTGAATGTAGAGACCTTGTTCAAAATGTTGATCAGTCAAGATTATGCGCGCTCTCCCAGAAACTGTAACTAAGGTTTGCTCAGCATAGTTTCAGTATAAAACCACAGGTAGGCTGTGCGAGTGTTGAACAAACACAAATGTGTTTAAGTAGGGATTGGCTTCCTGCTCTAGCAGATGTGTGTGATCGGAAATTAGTTGCCGGTCATTATAAACAATATATCTTGTCAGTTCTAACTTATTACAAGCTGTCCTTGTTAAAATTAAGGATAATAACTTGGTAATGGGTATCCCAGGAAGACAGCCGAAATATAATCTTCCTTCTCCTTCCATTTAGTTATATTCCATACTAAGCTTACTTATGCAAACAAACAAGATATTATTTATAAGCAAATCCAAAAGGTATTGTCCATGAAAGCATATATTTACACAATTTCCAATATATTATTTTATTTTACATGCGTGTATGGTTTCATTGACTTTTAATCAGTGTTTTACTTATTTTTTACTGTTTCGTCTAGCATTACTTACAAAAGATTTTTATATTGTTTCGTATAGGTCTTTGCTTGAATATTGTTTTCCGTTATCCAATACATCTCTGTTTATTGATGGTGATTTTCTAAGTGTAACTTAAATGTGTCACAAGGCCGAATGTATGGGGCACCCAGTGAGGATCGAACTCACTAGTCAGTCGCAATTTTTCTAGCAAGGCAATCTTGCTAACCATTATTCCACGTCAAGATGCCCAAATGGTTTTCTAGCTTACATGTGGCACAAGGCCGAAAGTATGGGGAACCCAGTGATAATTAAGATCACAACTCAGTCGTATTTATTTAGGAGAGATAAGCTTGTTAACCATTATATCACGTCGAAGTTTCCCATCTCTGTTAATATCAATCAAAATTTTTCTGTTGTTGAGGGGGGGGGGCTTTGGGTTGTTCCATTAAATTGGTTTTCTTTCAAATCTTGTTTGGCAACATGGTCCATTCTCCGCTTTGAAGGATGTGGAGAAATATATTGTTGCAAGAATATACTATTTAGTTGAAAGCTTGTTCATTTTAACCTTTACTTCTTGTCCATGAATTTACAAAAATCCTCTGTATTTATCTAAGCACAATTATCAACTTTGAAACGATCTATAATTTTATTGCCTAGATTACTAGCACTGAACATTACTGCACCTCTCCAACATTGTAATCTTGTTCGTGTTGGTCAGCTATTTCTTAAAATGACCCAACATCTAGCCAAGTAATCAGGTTATTTCAATATAGCACTACATTCATCACTAAAAAATACTGTTGAGAAATCATTTTACATGTACTTCTTCGTTTCTCTTTGTTTTTTTTTTTTGGTTTTTTTATTTAAAGGTGGTAGTTTGTTTCATGTTTTTTATGTCTTTAATCCAAGTTATTTGTAGTCAATATTTTTTCTCTTTACCTTCGCAAGGACAACTTCTTCAAATATCTTCTTGCTAGTCAATCCACTTTTTTATTATTATTAACCACTGAATTTTTCTCAGATCTCTTTTTGCGACATACTTAAAGCCAGTTCTTTCTGTTTTGTTATCGTGCCAATGATTTCAGTTTCTTTTTCTTTATTCTGTGATCACTGTTTAATTATTTTGCAATTTATAACGTTCCGTCTCCGTCACTCAATAACCTGATATCTTTTTTTTGCTTCTGATATTCAATCATTCTTACCACTCATGACAACCTTTGTATATCTGAAATTTGATAATAAATATGATAATAAATATCTCTAACTATATAGTATATATATATATATATATATATATATATATAAAAAAGAAGAGAAGAGAGGTGCCGCAAACGTTTTTTGGTTGTAATGTGGATTTATTTAGAAAAAAATATTATGCTTTGTTTTACATAATTTTACTACACGTGTTTCTGGTCTCAATTTTCGTCTTCAGGTAAAAAGCGGAGATTTCCACATATTATTTTTTCTAAATAAATCCACATTACAACCAAAAAACGTTTGCGGCACCTCTCTTCTTTTAAAGAATATACATACTTTTCTCTCTCGTTGGAACCACTACAACCTCTTTTTTATTATATATATATATATATATATATATATATATATATATATATATATATATATATATATATATATATATATATATATATGTATGTATGTATTATGTAGTGTTAACATTTTCTATGAAAATCAAATGCACGTTAATTATAAGCATGGCGGATTTGGCATTAGCTTGATTAATAAGAAATATAAAATTATTAAGAAATACACAAATATACATGGAGACTTACATTTAAATACACAAAGACCTACCAACCTCTATCCGCAATAGACCCGTAGATAACGACAACATAATACTTTCATCTAAATGCAGAAAACGCTTAAGAATACTGAAAATGTTAACAATAAAAAAGAAGAAACCAATTCTCGATAATATACAATATGAACACGGCCACATCTTTGTAAGTTAAAACATTTCTATTGCTAAAAAGAAAATCTACGTATTCAGACATACAAAAAACATATTTTATAATGGCTAAGGAATTAACAGAAAGAGCTCTCCACAGATCACTTAGACAGAAAGAAATCACTTGTACGAATGCAAAAAGATATAACAACCTTAATTACAGGACCTTGTTAGCCGTCTTAAATGAAACCTGTATAAAAAAGGATTGCTACCTAAATCCTCATATATATATATATATATATATATATATATATATATATATATATATATATGTATATGCATACAAAATGATGAACAAAATAAATTATTGTAAATATTTCTAGTATTAAACTTATACGTTGAAACTCACAAATATATTTATGATATAAATTATATCTTGAACATTTTGCTGACCTGATTTTGATAATACCAATGTTATTGTGAAAACATTCGCTTACATAACAAAATCTTACATAGGTCATATCAAACAAAACAATTGTATAGTGTAATATGCACTATATGAATATCATATTATTGTGTGATATAGATAATAATAAATGATTATATCTATGGATTTCACTAGAATGTACACACCCATCACCTATGAATATATGATAAGTATTTAAAATGCTTTCTCCGATAGAGTAGCAAACATATAGAGAACTTGTTTCGCATAGGGATAGACATTGACATATATTTTGTAAGTGCCATGTCTTTACAGGAAGTGGGTAATCTTTTTTTTATTATCAGTGAACTGTCATGGTTTTTTGTGAAAGATTGCGGAGTAGTTTCCCGCTACCTTTTCCATGGTTTTGCATCTAGAGTAGTCCTTGACTTAGTCTGGCTAGAGCGTACAGCCTACTCTCTTATCGAACATATAGCTGGGTGATCTGAGAAGGAATGGTTTCATGCATTTGTGCGAAAATAAATGAAATAGATAAGACTGGAATTTGGACTCGCCAAATTATTGATGATCTGAAAAGTACTTTCCAGACCGACAATAATTACACCACCCGCACATCCAGTCATACATATACATGAACCAAAGTAAATCTTGTTCGGTCGTTGAGATATTTATTTTTAATAGGGTCCAATGAGGGGAACAAGGAAACAAAAGCCAATAACTTCAGAGCATTTTTTAAAGACAAGCGATCTTTCCTTACTTTGAAGAATGTTTGGCGCCAATTTTCTTATCATCCCCAATTACTTGTATAAATAAAGACACACTATAAATGAGCAACAAATGTATAGTCTCCTTAGCTTCGTAAATATCACATTTATACGTTATTTTTTTATAGATATAATTTATTTAAGTAAACGCTCCGTTTTTAATTAAACAGTATTAATTACATTTACCGGTCTGAATGTTCGAGAAATTTCGTAGGAAATATGCACACTCCGACAGGAACCGAACCTGTAATTATTATGGGAATCGTCGTATAACCTGACGTGCCGTAACTATTCAGCCACAGAGAAGCTTCTGGTTAGCAAAGTCCAAATTATTGTTTATAAACACACAATCTCCAAAGATTTTTCTCGATCGATCATATCTGCTCACGAAATATATCTTAACTTAAACAATGACAATATATTATGAAATGGAGTAAGTCTGACAATTATTTAATATATTTCTCTGTATACGTTATTTTATAGATATAATTTATTTAACTAAATGTTCTCTTTTTAATTAAACTTTCAATTTAATCGAACATTCAGGCTGGTAAATATAATTAAAATTGTTTAATTAAAAATAGAGCAATACAGGCTGGACGCCAGCAACAGTTTACGATTAATGTATGGGCTGGAATTGTAAGTGACCGTCTGGTAGGGCCATATGTTCTCCCAGCATGTCTTCCTGGAGCTGTCTATAGGGACTTTATTCAAAACACACTTCCAAACCTGATAGAGGATGTACCCCTGCTAATACAAAGACGCATGTAGTTCATGCATGATGGGGCTCCAGCACATTTTTTTCACATTGTTCGGGATGCACTGGCTGATCTACCATGAAAGATAGATAGTTAGGGGGAGAATCGGTTCCATGGCCTGTACGTTTCCATGACCACAATTCTTTGGATTTTTATCTGTGGCGCCGCTTAAAACAATCGGTTTATGCAACAAATAATAATAATGCAGAGACGCTTCATCAACGTGGCACGGAGGCCTATGAAACAATTCGACACCATATGGGAGTGTTTGAAAGTTCTACCAGTCAATTTGACGAGTTCATGCGTGTGTAGAAGCAAGCGGAGGACATATTGAACATTTGTTATGAGTTGCTGTGTTGAGGCAGAATGATGCCCTTTTGGACAGACATTTATATCGATATTTTACCTTGTTTTGATGCCAGGAACCCGACCACCAAA
>CAHIKZ030002064.1:110000-205000 GCA_903632075.3 Acanthosepion pharaonis | reverse complement strand
AAATCATAAAAGGTCATTTTCGATTTTTTCAGAAACATTATCTCAAAAAAACTCGTCTTCTACACGTCTTATATGTAGTATAAGTTAATAGTTATTATCCCAGAAAATAAACAACACAATTTTGAATTTAAAATGAAAACAAAAAATTTAGCAGTAGGAAAATACATTGTTTTATGTGAAAATTAGATTAAAAAAAAATAAAATCAGACATATTTAAACATAATATATGATTTGGCTCCCCCACTTTTAAATCTGAATTAACCACCACTTTTTTTTTATTTTGTGGCTATATCCGTGTAAAACACGCTTGTGAAGCATTCAAACTGCTACCAATCAACTTATTCAAAATACATCAAAGACGTTCAAATAGAAGTTATAAAATAAACAAAAAGACTTTTAATAATAATTTAAAAAAAAGATTATATGTCGAATGAAAACATGCATAGAAAGAGGTTTGATATAATGCGAACCACTTCATCTATACATACTTACGTATAATATAATAACTACATTTGTGAAAATACTTAACAAATCTTCACATTGCCGGTGGTCTTTCTTCTCTTGCTTTCTTTTGCATACAGGAAATCTTTTTTTTCTTCTAGTGTTTTTTCGATAAAAATTAACCAAAAACTTGTATGTTATGTTTAAGTATATATACTTAGTCACAACGTACGAGTATTTGGTTAATTTCTATCAATATATATATATATATCTTTCCGAGCATATACAAACCTTCTAAAAAATAAATAAAATCATTTCAGTGGTCAATAAAATCTCAAGAAACCAATGAAGGAATGTTTCAAGTGCATATATTAAGATTTTGCAATATTAAGACTCTGCAAGGTCTCTTTCGCAGCCGAGATAGATGCATGTTACACGTCTGTGTCGCGGGTCGGTCTCTGGGTCCAAGTAAAATCCACAATTCTTTTAATGTTGATTTTCAAAATGGCAAGAATTGGAGAACTGGCTCCAGACAATTTATTTCCACTTGTTACACGCACGCACACGCGCACACACACGCACACACACACGCACACACACACACACACACACATATTGAAATAGATAGATAGATAGATAGATAGATAGATAGATAGATAGATAGATAGATTGCATAACCATGCATATGTGCGTTTATTAATGCTAAGTACATGTTTTTCATTTACTATCACAAATGTGCACACACAAAGCTTCTTCGTTAGATTGCCTCTTTAACACATTTCTTTTATTAAGCTGGTTTCATCAACTTGCTTCCCTGTCTCCCCCACCCTACCTCTGCCTCTTCTTTGCTCAATTTCTTTCTTTCTTTTTTTCTTTCTTTCTTTCTTTCTTTCTTTCTTTCTTTCTTTCTTTCTTTCTTTCTTGCTACGGTGCATAAATCAAGAAAATTAATTTATTCCTAATTCTTTCCTTCTAGTCACTCTCTGTTCTTGTCTCTTTCTCTTTCTTTCTTTTTTCTGTTTCTTTCTTCCATTCTTTCTTCCATTCTTTCTTTCGTTCTTTCTTCATTCTTTCTTTCTTTTTTCGCGGATCTAATGTATATCTTTCAGCTATCTGTAATAGTTCATTGATATATCTTTTAGTTATTAGTTCTTTCTTTCAAATTTTCGTACCTAGAAAGGCAAAGAGAGAGAGAGAGAGAGAGAGAGAGAGAGAGAGAGAGAATGAAAGGAAGGGAAGAAGGAACTAAAAGGGAGAGAAAAAACCGATAAACAGTTAAATTCTCTCTCTCTCTCTCTCTCTCTCTCTCTCTCTCTCTCTCTCCACCATAGTTTTGATATCAAAATAAATCCGCTTCTTTAATCAGTTTTTTTCTCACACACCTGCTTGAAAGAGGGAAAAAGACAAAACACAGAGAAAATAGACTGAGGGAGGAGACGAGAACGTTAGGGTATATATCACCACACGTATATAAAATCTTCTATTTTACTATTTATTTCAACGTTTCTCATGATCAAGTAATCATATCGACAAACTAACCCTTCTTTCTTTCTTTCTTTCTTTCCTTCTTTCTTTCTTTCTTTAACGTACATCCATCCGTACACTGATAACACATCGTCTCATATAGTCATGCATGAAACCCCCTCTCTGCCAAACTCTGCAAACCAACCCACTTCAGGTTTTCAGATTCCCTGTTTCCCGCTCTAACTGCTAAAGGCTCACACGATGAAAGCAGCACCCGTTCCAATGTGATTCTTTCATTTAATGTTTCTTTTCTGCAGATGATGGACGTCGTGTACACACCTTAGATGCGAGGAGATTTACTTTGTACCATTCCGTTGCCAGCAACCAGAGACCTGACCCCAATGTACAGAATAAGTTGACTTTTATTTTTTCAACTTTTGAAATTTATTTAGACTAGAAGACTCATTGATGCGTATTTTATTGGTTATATTTGAAAAAAATATCTGGATATATAAAAGAAGAAAAAAGAAAAGAAAAGAGAAATATATAAAAAGTAAGAAAACTCCGTTCAAATATTTATTTATGAAATAATACAAAGGTTTTCATCTGGTAGTCTTTATGCAAGTGTAAATGTATTTTAGCGGAGAAAGTATTTGTGCATTCTAAAGTGATAAATTTACCGTTTAAATAATTTACGAAATTGAGGTTATTTGATAATTTTCATTGTCATCATTTTACTTTCTTCTTATATAAATTTTTATGCACAGGTTATTCATTTTCTCTCTCTCTCTATCTCTATCTCTCTCTCTCTCATCTATATATATATATATATATATATATATATATATATATATATATCACCGTACATCTATTCTATCTATCTATCTATCTATCTATCTATCTATCTATCTATCTATCTATCTATCTCATTTCTCATCTATCTATCTATCTATCTATCTATCTATCTATCTATCTATCTATCTATCTATCTATCTGTGTGTGTGTGTGTGTGTGTAAATTAGAAAAATGATTCCACGTATGTTTATAAAAAAAGTTTTGGTAAATAGATAGAACAAACGAAAAGATACAAATGAAATCAGTAAAAATTTTATTTTAAAATTTACTTGACAAAATGAAGCATGAGACTGAGGTTCCTCGGAGATTGGAACCTCAATCTCAGACATCATTTTTGTCACCTGGTTAATATTAATAAATGTTTTTCTTACTGATCTCATCGGTACCTTTTCGTTTGACTTTGTTTTATTGACCAACATATCTACACTACTTTACATATATTTAAAGGTACACGTGTTACTGCATATTCATCGACTCTTAAATATGCAATCCTGCATATGAAAACATAGATACACGTAATGTATACCTTCAAAGAAATATATTAGCATAGAAAAAATGTAAAAAATGCAAAGGTAAGATGACAATTCTCTATATTAAGCCACACAGTAATGCGCATGCAAAATAGGAACGTATTTAATCTATCCAAACGGGCACGCGTATATCTGCACCATTTATATATATATATATATATATAATATATATATATATATATGTATATGCGTTTTTGTAGATTAAATACGCTTAGATATAGATAGATACTCAAATAAGTAGATATATTTGCACGCACGTATTCGATTTACATATATATATATATATATATATATATATATATATATATATATATATATATATATTACTTTAAAGCTGACATTATTTCTCATTACTCTACTCGTGTATCGACGAATATAAAATGTTTTCCCCCAAAATATTGATTTCTTGTCAATGCACCTAATTCACTGGTGAAAATTAATCACAAAAAAATGAAAACTACAAGCTGAAATTTTCAGATCAAATTCGAGCTAATAACTCCATGCCAGGCGAGAGATTACTGATCCAAACCACAAACACACACACTCACTCACACACACGTGCGTACCAACACACACACGCGCGCACATACACACTCACGCACACGTGCGCATCAATGCACCCACACAAACACACAAGCACACTCACGTGCGCACCAACGCACACACAGGCACATATAGTCACATACACGTGCGCTTCGGCGCATACATATGATGATAAACATGAATAAGCTGAATGAAATAGATATGAAAAATTATTTAAGCTTTCAGTATTTTTTAATTGCTGACATGGATAGAAAAAGCTTTTCAGGACCTTAATGTGTGTATATATATATATATATATATATATATATATATATATATATATATATATATATATATATATATGAACGAATATATGTATATATATATATATATATATATATATATATATATATATATATATATATATATATATATATATATATATATATATATTATATATATATATATATATATATATATATATATATATATATATATATATATATATATATATATATATATATATATATATATATATATAAATGAAATGGATTAAGTCCAACAATTATTTAATATATTTTCTGTTTATACGTTAGTTTTATACATACAATTTATTTAAGTAAATGCTGTGTTTTTAATTAAACATTATTAATTACATTTACCAGCATGAATGTTTGAGAAATTTCGTAGAAAATATGCGCTATCTGACAGGAATCGAACCTATATTCCTATATGGAAACCGTCATTTGGCCTGATGTGCTGTACCATTCAGCTACAGAGAAGCATCTGTTTAGCAAAGTTCAAATTCGTGTTTAAAAACACACAATCTTCGAAGATTTTTCTCGATCGCTCATATCCTTCCGTGAAACGTATCTTAACGTAAACAATGACAACATATTACAAAAAATCTCGAATATTCAGGTCCGTAAATGTAATTAATATTTTTAATTAAAAAATAGATCATTTATTTATAAAATTTTATCTATGAAAATTAGGTATAAACAGGATATATATATATATATATATATATATATATATATATATATATATATATATATATTTGTTTAGAGGTTATTTTTTAAATGGAAACTCATATTTGATTATATTCATCTCTCTACAACTATCGGCTTGACTATTCGAGAAATCTTCTCACAAGATTTTTCGAGCCGATAGATGTAGATGGATAAATATATTGTTTAATAAATAAATAAAAACATATCTGAGTATCCATTTAAAAATAACGTTTTTAAAAAAAATCTGTCGGATTTAATCCATTTCCTTATATATATATATATATATATATATATATATATAAGATATCCACACACACACACACACACACAAATATATATATATATATATATATATATATATATATATATATACACGAGGTGTATTTCAGAAGTTCTTTAGTTTTTCAGGAGAGACATTTACTAATTTTCAAAGAAGTAAAATAACTCTAATCTCCCTCAAAGAATCCTCTGATATCAATGCACCTGTTGTAACGTTCCAGCAGCTTCGTACAGACCTCATGGAAGTTATCCAAAGTAAAGATGTTCAGAGCCCTTCTCACTGCCTCCTTCATCTTCTCAATTTCTTCAAAACCCTAGGGCTCTCCTTTGGCTTGGGAAACAACCAAAAGTCAAGTTCTGGCCTGCAGGAGCCTGATCGCAGCTTTGTAGGTGCAGAGTCCTGCTGAAATGCATTGCATACGCGGTCTATCCAGGGTTTCACAACTGTTTCCAGCACCTCAGTGTAGTTAGTAGTATTCAACTGAAGACGCTGTTGAAAGTAGTGGGGTCGCATGGAATGTCCTTCATTACTTATCGCAACTAAAATCCTCACAGAAGCGGGAAACTTGGTATACATAACATGGTGGGCCTCAGAACGATCCCCACACAAGCATCTGTCATGTCACCGGTTCACTTTTTGATCCCGGTCGAAATTTTTTCGTTTGGAAAAAAAAAAAATCAGAGCATGTCAGGTACTCTTCTGGATGTTTCAACTTGTTCTGTAATCGTTTTGTTCGGAGCAACCGTTTTTATTTTGTGTGTGCCTACAGGAACTCCCCTTTCCTCATCACGTATGAATTGTACCGAATGTCCTCATTCCCGACATTGTGGGTAGTTCCCTCAGACACCAGGATATCCCTAGCACTTGTCCTTATGGACATTGCGGGATTCGCATGTTTTGTACTCTCTGTATGAATTGGGATGTCTTCATACTGTCCGAATTTTGTAAATGCTTTTCAAGCGTCACTACAGGCGACACATCCCCGCTGGAGGCTTCTAACTACTTTGCGAACAAACCACTGGGTGACTTCCAAAAGAGCTACAATCTCTGCTTTGTGTTTTGTGTCTATCGCAACAATTACGTCATGTCGTTTCATCTCATGCGTTACTTGATAGTTCACCATTGATGCTCTGAAAAGATAAAAGCACATTAATTGATTATCATATAACATACCCTCAAATACCTTACGCAGCTTGTATATATATGTATACAGTAGTCAGAAAGAAATTCGAAAAACGACATAATAATAATTGTTATTTTACAGAGATTCGTGTAAAACCTTCGATAGTGTTTCACATTCTTGCATCCTTAAAGCTTTGGAAATGTACAAAGTCTAATCGGTGATAGTAAATTTCTTGAAATGTAACAGAACTGTAGAAAACCATATTAAGTATAAATCAGACCATAGGCACTGCTAGATGCAATCATCTTAATATCCAACGAGGAATTTTTCAAAGAGACTCCCTGTCACCTCCCCTGTTTTATCTCTCTCTAATCTCATTTTCGCACGAACTAAAAAGTATTAACTATGGATACTAAATAAATAAGTCATAGTTATTTATTTAGTATCTAATAAATGAATTGAATATTTTTAATAAATAAATTTATCTAATAAATAAATAACTTATTAATTATTTAATAATTTATTCTACATGGATGGCCTCAATTTTTTTCTAAGACGACAATCTGTTGAAAGGTTTCCTAAATACTGTAAAATGTATTTGTAATGACATCGGTATGGATTTCAGATTAGATAAATGTGCAACAGTAACATTAAAGAAATAGAGAATTGCAGAAACACGCGCGGACGATCTCAAAATACAAAGATTTTGTCACAAAGATTGCGTCACAAAGATTGCGTCACATTGATTGTGTCACAAAGATTAGGGAATTAAAGCAAGAAGAAACCTATGACATGACAGTTCCTACAGACATTAATGTATCTTTGAGGATCTTAAAAAAGATCAAACTACAAGTGGAAATCTAAAAAATGTTCCACATGAAGACATAAATAATTCCAGTTGTGGTTGGAGCCCTGGGTTTAGTTGGGAAAGGTTCTTATATATTTATTGAAACGTTTATTAGTAGTCCGTACTTTAAATAAATACAAAAACTTGTTTCCACAAGTACAGCTCACATCTTACGAAGGGCGTTACGTAAAATGTGTGGTTATTTTATTGTTATTTTAATTTTTTACAGAAATTTTCATCGGGTGAATTTTCTGACCTTAGATTTCTGGTTAGGACCAGAAAGGAAATAATAATACGACAGAAATCAAAGGAAGAAATAATTAGATTTATCGTATATTATTAGGACAATAAAGAAAATAGCATAATGAAGGAAATGTTAAAAAGATTTGAATATTCCGAAAAAACTTGTACCCTTTTATCAATGAAAATTAATATATATATATATACATTTCCTTTCTGTGTGTGTGTGTGTGTGTGCGTATGTATGTATATATATATACATTTCTTATTTTGACTATATATATATATATATATATATATATATATATATATATATACATTCCTTATTTTGACCATATATATATATATATATATATATATATATATATATATATATATATATATATATATATCAAAAATAAGGAAAAGTTCAAAAAGGACTTTATTTACATTATTCGGACTATTGTCCTCATCTTTGTCATATATTTATTACAACATTTCGGCCGTTGTACGCTCGGCCTCCTTCAGGTGGTTGGAATATCGAACTGAACCCTTTATTTCGCTCATTTCGACATTCCAACCACCTGAAGAAGGCCGGGGCGTACAACGGCCGAAACTATGTAATAAATATGGCGACAAAAATGAGGACAATAGTCCGAATAATGTAAATAAAGTCCCTATCTCAGAAATATAGACAGATTCAAAGGACTTATTTCAGGATCGACTTTGAGTTTCGCAGACATGTCCTTCGTTAGGGTCTGATATATTTATTAAATTCATTAGCATATACCGTGCTTATCTATATACGCTGTATAAGGAACACTAGTCAGATTTCAAACAATGTTTCCTTTTAGCCTAAATCACGTTATTTGATAACTTTTGATAAGTTTGAAATTTATTTGTAATCTGATTAGCCTTCCTTAAGAGATACATATATATATATATATATATATATATATATATATATATATATAAAATGTGCACACACACACACGCACGCATACACACACATACATACTCACATATATATTAATTTGCCGACATTATATATATATATATATATATATATATATATATATATATGTCGGCAAATTAATTATCGGAGCCTGACGAACAGTGTGTCTGCGAAACTTGAAGTGAGTCGTAAGATAGTTGAGCTTTTCCTTATCTTGCTTATTCGCTCTATCTTTTTTTATATATTGAACACTTTATTTACGAAAATTTACTCAGCTTTAAACGTGTTAATATTAGTACTTACGTGTTTTTGTTAGGCGTAATATATATATATATATATATATATATATATATATATATATATATATATATATATATATTGTTGTCTATACGAATATATATTTGTAAATATACAAATGTGGATTGGGAAAAACACCAGTTTTTCAAGTTGTGTACTTAAGAATGGACAATCTTGTCACATGTGACTTTTGATACAAATGACCTAGTATTTAGCATGATAGAATACTACAATATTGTGACTCAACCACTGTTCCTTTGAATCACTAATTCTGCTATTATGTCTGTCGAATAGCATGACATTGATTGGTATCAACTAAAAACGGACCATAGCAACGCTCTCGTATGAAATAATTACCAAAAATTCCCGCGGACTTTGATCCATTTTAGTTCCTTGTTTTCTCTCTTGCTTTATATATTTGCAAGATATCGAATTTTCGTCACCAGTCACTAATCTTTATAAAACTTTGAGACCGTTCACGGGTGTTCAGACAAATCATTATTCTGCCTAAAATTATCTAGATCGTCCAAGAGAGTACAGATAAGATATTAATCTGTTCTAAATTGTCGACGATATTCGCGATTGTTCAGACAAATCATTATTCTGCCTAAAATTATCTAGATCGTCCAAGAGAGTACAGATAAGATATTAATCTGTTCTAAATTGTTGACGATATTCGCGAGTGTTCAGACAAATCATTATTCTGCCTAAAATTATCTAGATCGTCCAAGAGAGTACAGATAAGATATTAATCTGTTCTAAATTGTCGACGATATTCGCGAGTGTTCAGACAAATCATTATTCTGCCTAAAATTATCTAGATCGTCCAAGAGAGTACAGATAAGATATTAATCTGTTCTAAATTGTTGACGATATTCGCGAGTGTTCAGACAAATCATTATTCTGCCTAAAATTATCTAGATCGTCCAAGAGAGTACAGATAAGATATTAATCTGTTCTAAATTGTCGACGATATTCGCGAGTGTTCAGACAAATCATTATTCTGCCTAAAATTATCTAGATCGTCCAAGAGAGTACAGATAAGATATTAATCTGTTCTAAATTGTCGACGATATTCGCGAGTGTTCAGACAAATCAATATTATGTCAAAATATTGCCGAGAGTCCATTCATTCATCAGAGTCCAAAATTATCGAGACTGTTCACAAGAGTACACATCTAAATATTATCTTTTCCTTAATAGTTTTAATTATGTGGAACCGATTTTTGAAGTCCCGTTACCTTTCAAACTTCCTGCATATGATGGCAAACACTTGAATAACTGAAATTGAGTTTCATTCTTCAACTGAGACAGTATTATTCTTGAGAACAAAGTTTTTCATTTTTAAACTGAAAAGGATTAGTTGGTTACGCAAATTTTATGCTGATGTTACCTTATCTAATCCTTTCGAAACATATTTGGCAATTTTTTTCTTTTAAAAAAGCTGTCCTTAAATATCATGAATATTATTCCACCTTGCTTTTCCAGCGTTATTGCCTTTTCTGAACCCATAAATCACTACATATATACTTTGTACCTTTTAGTAGAGCTTAATTAGTAAATAAATTACTTGAATAAAAATGCGACGACGTAACTTATTTGTTGAAAATTGTGCGCGTATAAACTAGTATATATCACATTCAGGCGTTTGAGAATAGTTAAAATGCCAAACAGTCTATTGCTATCAGATTTCAGATATTACGGAATGAATTAGTACAGTCATCATTTAAAATTTTTATATATATACACATTTTCATATATTCGCTTTAGTCGTGAATCTGTCATGGAGCGGATGTTAAGTTAATCTCGCAAATTATTTCTTAGTGTAATTATCTTTACTAGGTCTACCTGTTCGTTTCTCACTAGGTATCCCATTACTTTGCCTCTATATTTCTCACAGATGAATAGTCGCTTGTGCAATTAATTCGATCCTCACTAGGTATAATATTGTTGCCACTCAGACCAAACCATTGTTGGTGAGCTTAATCCGCCGTTGTTGAAGTCATGTGGCAGATTAAATTTAGTATTACTGTGAATTTATATGCGTACATACATAATGGCTGGCCGGTCGTATCCGAGTATACATGTCTACTAGGTGCGGCTAGCCAGTCCCTGTCTTAGACGCCTGCTTAGGCACATTTGTATTTGTTAAAAACCACACAGCTCACTTGTGGTTTATAATTCAACGATGCGAAGTTTTCAGAGAGAGAGAGAGAGAATTATCTGGCGTAATCAACAGTCTAAACACTAGGTCACGATGACTTGCTAGAAAAACCCAATTTCACACGTGGTATGGTTTTCAGGCACTTTCTAAAGTGCTTGAAACCTCAGACTGATAGCATCACTTCCCTGTCAAATCGAACATGATGAGATTTTGAACCCGGATCTCATCACCGGAAAGCGAACGTTCTAACCACTCGGCTACGTATAGCTATACAAGTATTTATTGGGCAAAGCCAAGGGTGGTTTAAATCTGCATTTTTAGGCTCTGGCAAGTATAGGTCTTTTAATAATTAAGGAGATAAACAAAAAACACAATTCAACATGACAGAAAAATGTCCTATCGAAATCCGAAGGTGCATTGAAATAACGAAAGACGTCTTCCAAAAGTTCAGTAAAGTATTAAAAAACAGAAAAATGTCGCTAGAAAAGAGTACTAAACCGAATACTGTACAATATCCTCACAGATAGCAAAGAGTCTTGAGCTAGCACAATTTGTTTCTACAGAAGGATGCTGAGAATACCCGGGATTGAACATGTGAGTAACGAGGAAGTTTTAAAGATATTGCAAACAAAAAGGACGCTTATACTTAGAATCAAAATGAGACAGTTGAAATTTGTAAGACACATAATGAAGAAAAAGGGCTGGGAAAATTTGACACTCTCAAGGCATAAAGGCAAGAGGGGCAGATTAAAGCAGCGAGTAAAGTACCTAACGAACAAATTGATGGCATAAAAGGAATAAGGCGAGATAGCGAAAAGACAAACTCTATATAGGAGCTGCAGAGGATAAGAAATTGTGGATAGCTATAATCGCCCACGTCCTGAAGGGTTACGGCATATAGAAGACGACTACATATATGTGTCATCTATATATGCACTAATGGAAAATATAATTGCAGTACCCTGACAGACGATGCCGATTTTGACCTGCACGTGCGTAGTAGTCTTCGGTCATCTTGTGACGTAGTGACGCTGATCCCAGTGTGCTGTCTGTGTCTAAGCTTTAGACTTTGACACATGCTGTGATAAATATCTAGTGCAAGCAGGTATCATACAATGGAGATGGATTTGCAAAAAAATCTTTAAAACTTGACATCTGATTTAGCCTCCGACTTTTTATTTTGTAGCGCCAGGCTTGGTACATCTTTTATTAGAGCAGATTGGAAAGAAGTCGGAATGTGCAACTTTAAGATGTCATTTCACAAAATTGCTGCGCATGTTGAATCTGAAGCGTCAGCAGAGCGTTGATGTTGGCAACAGTAGTCAAATGAACATCCCCACATCTGTAGATCAGATCCTGAACGGTCACCTGCTTGCTAAAATGCTATTGGATACGTGCGTTTAACCAGATTTCCCTTTACGACATGACACTATCATGCACGCTTTCAGTGTTCAACATTTCATTCACAAATATCATAGGCAAGCAAGAGTTATAATTTATGGCGTCATAAGTTTTAGAGATCCATCTGGAGAATCGAATGCCACTCTGTAATGTTCAGTGGTGATAGCCAGGTCTACCTTTAGGTAAGGGATGACCGTTTGCATGTAGACCTCTGGAGCAACACCTTCCAGAGTATACCCGCTCAACATATAATGACCTAACGCCTGGAATCAAATTGTAGGTTACCATTAATTATAACTTCCGCTCGCCTATTGTATTTGTGGATGAAACGTTAAACAGCGCCATGTATGCGAAACCTGTTTTACTGTTATTCCTACAACGGGTAGGCGATATACTGTTCCACCATTATAATGTCGGAATACTTGATTCCTATGATATTCAACATGCCCTGAAAAATCTTCCTTGACAGGCACGGTCGCGAAACATGTCCTTCACTGAACATCTATGGGAAATATTGGCACAACGCTTGATTCGTTCAGTTATACCACCTGCAACTCTTGCTCTATTGCGCCAACAGATATAAGAGACGTGAAATAAAGTATCGCATGATAGTATCCGCAATCTGTACGATCGTACACATGCAGGGGTTCAGGTCTGTGTTAATGCCCAAAGAGGATATGCAGTGTATTAATATGGGATTTGAATATTCCTTGATAGACCCCTTTTTTTAAACTAGTGCGCTGAAACACCTATTCTGAATGCCACAATTTTATTTTCAATATTTTTCATCAGGACATCTGCATATATGTAAAAAGTAAGTTCCACTCGGACAGCTTCTTCCCAAGAACCGCTGCTTTATAGACCAGCCTTCCGAGGGGATGCTTTCCCGACCACTACAATCTTAACCTCTTCAGTTCTAGGGGTAACCGTTATCTTTCCCACATATCCTCATAAATTGCACTTCTTACCTCTTACCCTTACCATTCATGCAACATTTTTTCTGTAACCCTCTATCATGAGTTACACTTGAGCCTTGTATTGGAGGAATGGGTGAGACATTAGTAAAAAAAAAAAATCGAAAAAAAAACTCTTTTATTTAATCAGAGCATTTACATGGCAGTTTAAAATCCGACAGAGGAACTGAAAAGGTACTCTGTGCGTGTGATACTAGCTATCAGTTACAATAATAATAAAAAAGAGAGTCAGGTGAACAGGGACTTAGGGCTAGCCCCACTGTAGTATCCACAGTGATGCATATTAATTTCGCTTAGTTTTTGATGGCCCCGATTGTCGTGAGTCAAATTCCACTGTCTAAAACGAGGTGCCGGACAATATGGTGAAGCTCTGGATTAAGGACGTGGCCGTATGTGTTCCAACATCTCTGTGTTCCCTCCAACATGGCCCGTGAGAATCAGTTGGAGTGTTTTCATGTCAAATTATATATATATATATATATATATATGAGTAAAAGTTTGTCACTTATCTGATTGATGTTACTTTCAATATCTTGACTCCAGAGTTTCGTAGGCGGATCTGTCCACCCATTCTTCAGGGGCATCAGCAATTTATTATATATATATGTATATATATTGGAAAGTGCCTGAAAAACTAAGCCTTGAGGGTAAAATTGGGTAGATGGAACTCTTTGAGAGCCGTTGATGGTTGTGCTAACACGAAGTTACAAGTCATCGAGGTTTTGATCGTGCTAGCCGTATTCAGACTTTGATCACAATAGATAACTCACTCTCTCCCAGAAACTGTAACTAATGTCCGTTCTGCATAGCTGCAGTATAGACCACTGGTGGGCTATGTGGGCGTTGAACAAACACAAATGTTCCCGAGAAGACGTCTGCAAAAGATTTTGGCTAGCCGTTAATGTAGATGGGCATTCTCGGAAACGAGTGACCAGCCATTATTATTATTATTATATTGAGCGTCAACTCGATTTCTAACATTAACCACTGCTTTGTCTCTTTAACTGTAACTCAGAGAGATTATAGTGATAGACACTTTTACAATCTGAATACCACTCACTGAATGTCAATTACCATAATCCAGTCACAAGAATGTACAAAGTGACCGGTGATAATTCAGTCGCAGTTTTTTTAGTTAAACATCTCTTAGACTGGTTGACGCCCAAGCCTAAAAATTTTAATTTGGCCTACTATCTAACTTATAGCTGGGGGAAAACTTAGATTCGTACCTTTCCCAATTGTATTTATGCGATTTCAAATTTCTAGCCGTTATCCATTACACCACCCGCACATCCAAGCTTACAGCACCTGGTATTCCCAAGCAGTCACCCATCTAGGTACTGACCAAGCCCGGCGTTGTTTAACTTAATCACCGATTAACAATTATGAGCCGTTATCCACTGCACCACCCGCACATCCAAGCTTACAGCACCTGGTATTCCAAAGCGGTCGCACATCTTTGGTGGTTGTAAGATATCATATGGCCGTTAGCCGGCAATGTAGAACTTGAACTAAATTATTAATAGTCTTCTTCGCAATCCTTCCTCAATCCTTTTCTCAACCTCTCTCTCTCTCTCTGTCTCTCTCTCTCTCTCTCTCTCTCTCTCTCTCATCAATTAACTTTCTTCCTCTCATATTGTTCTCTTTCACTCTTTCCGTATGTTTCTTTATCGACAGGTGTCGAGTTCCTATTTTATTCTTAAATTTTGTCGCAGCAGTAAAACATGGCCCGCTGAGATCTTTAAAGACGCACTTTTTGATTTTATAATTTTTTTTTATTTTCGTATATTTCTTGCTGAAACTCCTAAGAGGATTTGTGGACCCCTGAGAGTTCTTTGAGACTCCGATTGAGAAAGATATTTTACGTGTTTTTGAATGCACTTAGCTGGTTGCAACCAATATCTTCTATGTGTTATTTGAAAATGGTTTATGTATGTGCAATATATGCTTCCTTGTGTGTGTATATATGTGTGTGCGTGTGAAGGAGTTTACAAATACTTCCTTTTATTAGCAAAAGCACCACAGCATAAAAGTTTGGTAAAAATTGAAAATGCTTGCTTTTTAGACTCGAGCTGATGGTATTTATGTTTGCAGTAAATAAGTCGTAATTCGAGACCATATATATATAAAAAAAAAACAAAAAAAAAACAAGATTTATAATATACATATTTAAAGAAAAGAAAAACCCTCCTCCAAGAAAAAAAATAGTGTAACGCAATCTTTTGAATTTTATTCCCTTCATTTGGTTTTATTTCGTACTATAGTAAATATCATGAAAGTAAATAAGCTGCGATGCTTTATATTTGTGTTGTATGATGATACATAATTATCACCTTCTCTGTACAGAAGGTGTTGTATATGCAGATACGTGCGCATATATTAGTTGAAACAGAATCTGATTTAACTCGGTTTTATTTAGTATGCATCACGAGTGTAGTAACGTCAAGGGAGGTAATTAAGTTATTGAGATATCTATTTTTTTTTTTGTCTAGAAGGTTGAATTTTCATTTCAATGATGCATCTAAAATGTCTCAACATTTGCAACAACATGCCTGTTCACATTTGCAATTTAGAAAAATTCTTGTTGAAAATTCATCTATACTTTTTCATGAAAATAATAAACATAAATTAAAAATTCTTGATGCTATCTATATTAAAACTTTGAAACCAACCCTTAATAAAATTAATTATGAATACTGCACAAATGTTTTAAAATATTTATACTAGACAATTTAAAATATCTAGGTTTTAATCAACAGCTTTAAATAATTAAAAAAAATAGAGATCTCAATAATTTAGTTACCTCCTTTGACGTTACTACACGTGTATGTTTACATCATAAAGATTTTAAATCGTACAGTACATAGGAATAGCGTTTTTCACTTCATAAGTAAAAAATTTAATTTTCAGATGAACGCAAAAATTTTGTCTTAGAAAAATGGTGAACACAACTAATTTGTCAATAAAAAACAAGACACTGATGATGACATTGTGCTAATGTCGAAAGTACTGGGAAAAAATGAATATGCATTAGCATGGTGACTTTCTTTCTTCCTTGATTAAAGATACTGAGAAACTTATCCGTAAATATAAGAAGATCCTATTAAGAATAAGTAGACAAAACTCGTCTAAATTATTTAATGAGGCATGTCTTTATATATATATATATATATATATATATATATATATATATATATATATAGAGAGAGAGAGAGAGAGAGAGAGAGAGAGAGAGAGAGAAAGAGAGAGAGATGGAAGGAAGATGGGGAGCGTGACAGATCGTGTATTAGTATATCTAGTGTGTGTATGTGCATATATATATATATATATATATATATATATCAAAGTATATAATTGGTATATACGGAATGAATTCCAATAACCAACAATTACTATTCTTAAAAGAGTGCTCAATACAAAGTAGAGCAGATATAATTATTTTTTATAAAAAAATTATAACATAAGTATGTTATAAAATCACTACAAAAATAGTCATCAAGTGATGATGTTGAAAAGAAAACCTTTTCTTTTCAACATCATCACTTGATAAGACACAGAGTGTGTTGAAACAAAATGGCTATTTTTGTAGTGATTTTATAACATACTTATGTTATAATTTTTTTATAAAAAATAATTATTTATATATATATATATATATATACATATTATTATTATATATAGTCGATCACACATACGTATACATGCGCACACACATATACACAAAAAGTTTGTATTTCATATCTATTGAAACATAAAATATTTTTATTGCAAAACGGATTCATTTTGAGAGAATGAGAAAGAAAGAAAGAATGAAAGAAAGAGAACAGAGAGATAGAGAAGGAAGTAAGATAGAGTGAGAATAAGAAAAATAGGTAAGATGTAAATTGCGAAATGCTAGTTTATAGACAACAGACTGAAAGTGGTCTTCAGAGATAGCAAACAGGATCAAATAATAGTCACGTGATACGACATTCTTTTGGAGTGGATTTCCACAGCACAGCAATGAGACACCCTTTTATCTGGAACCAAAAGCTAAAAATAAATTCATCAGGGAAATAGACAGAGATAGAAAGAAAGGGAGAGAGAAAGAAAGAGAAAGATAAAGGCAGTGAGAGAGAAAAGGCGCATCAACCTGCTGCAATGCAATAAATATCGTCAATTTGCTTCTGCCTTCAAACACTTTGCCTTCCTCTTTCGTCTTCTCAGATAGCGACAAGGTAGCTAAGACTTGACTACCAACTGATTTGCTTTTCATTTAAAATATGTGACCAATTCACCTGCCATAATAATAATAATAATAATAATAATAATAATAATTATTATTAGTAGTAGTAGTAGTAGTAGCAAATATTATTCATGAAGAACTCTACTAATGTTGGGTATAAAATGACTGTTGAAGAGGGGTTGAAAGAGAGATTTTACAACGAAGAAAAAATGTTACGGACATTTTAAAAGATGCGATATGTGTTCAGAGATACACAAGAATATGAAAAATAGAAGCAAGAGGTAGGTTTTAAAGGAAGGAAGGAAGGAAGGAAGGAAGGAAGGAAGGAAGGAAGGAAGGAAGGAAGGAAGGAAGGAAGAAAAATCAAAAACATTAATGGAAAAAATTCGTAAAAGTTCCAGGGATAAATGAAATAAATAAACAAATGTGGAAAGCAGACAATTAGAAAAAATGAATTAAAACGAAAGGGGATAAAAAATGAAATAAAAATGAAAAACGAAAGAAAGAAAGAAAGAAAGAAAGAAAGAAAGAAAGAAAGAAAGAAAGAAAGATGTATAAAAGAAAGATGTATTTAAAAAGTGAAAATTATGAAAAATAATGAAAGAAACGTTGTAATAAATATGAAAAATCAAAAAAGTTCAAACAAAAAAGAATAGAAAAGAATAAAGAAATTCAAGACGAAAGAGAGAAAGAAAGAAAAATTAATAAAAGAATTTACTAAATGAGTAAATTATGAAAAATAATGGTAAAAAATCAATAAGTTGTAATAAGAATGAAAAAAATATTCCAACTACAACAACAACAAAAAGAAAGAACGAAAGAAAGAAAGAACGAAAGAAAGAAAGAACGAAAGACAAAGTAACGAATTGACGAAAATGAGAGGATTAGCGATATTTGAAAGAAAAAAGAAAATAAAGAAAAACGAAAAAATGTAGAACTATATTTTTTTCAAATCTCTAACATTTATTTGTTGGTTGCATGTCTTTGTTCAGGCCAGATTACATAGCACGCTTTACTGCGCGGGAGAAATGGACAGATGTAGAGAACAGACAGCCACATTCGACTGGGATGATTGCCTTACTTTTTAGCTGATGACAATAATAAGTTTCACCTACCCCTAGAAAAAGAAACATTAGTTGTTTAAAACACAAGGCAAATATTTTGCACTGTAGAACATTTTTGGGCCACTCTTCATTTATTTTCTTTTTTTAACTCCTGCAATTACTTTGCCAAAGTATTCAGAAATCTTGAATATGCATGTTTTTGTTTTTTATAATTAGTTTCCAAAATTATTTTTCGATTAAGCCGCTAGATATAGTTACACATTTCAATATTACTCTTCTATCAGGTATTTCTGTGTTTGCTTTTCTTATCATTGAAAAAAAAATGTAACTCTAACATTTTAATTTTATCATTATTTTCTCTTCGAGTTACATGTGCTATCCGTTTTAGTTTTTGCTGCTGTTGGTAGTCCTCAAGTAATGTGGTTTCTTTTATGTGGTACATTTCTTTGTTTGGGATTCTGTAGAGACAGTCCTCAATGTTCCAAGTAAGATCATTACTCCCTCAAACCCTTTTTTCACTACTGATCTTAGGAATCGGTCGTATATAGCTGAACAGGATTGGCGCCATACATGTCATGCATATGAAAGTCTCGATCTGGCGCGGCTATTTAAGAACATGACACGAGTTTTAAGGTTGATGTTTTGGCTTAGTAGCAATTTGTGGTTTTGGCCGAAACTATCTCTGGCCCAACTTATTCTATGATCCTGTCTTTTGCTATTATATTGCTTATCTTATAGTTGTTGGTGCAATCCTAATATTTTTTTCTTGGTTCCCATGACCCAGGAATACCATTTTAACAATTCTCAGATGTATACACGTATTTTCCACTGTTATTTAGAGAATATCAGATTTAGAGCTATTTTCCAGAAAAAAATATTTTAAGAGGAAGATTCTATAAATTTCAAACGACAGTAATACTCAAGGAATACCAAATGTTTCCTTAAAAGGAAACGGCTAATATTACTATTACACTTACCATATTGAGAGAATATATTTATAAAAGGGTATGGAAATTCTTAGAATTATAGTTTTTCTTTTATATTGATCATTACTTATCTTGATAAAAAATTGTGTTTAGTGAGGATTCTCTTCCACTGTCTTTTCCAGGCCTTTCTTTTAAAAACGATAATGCATCGTTTTTAACGATGTATTATCTTCGCTGTTTTAGTACTTCACCTCATGTTTGATTAACATGATGCACATGTGCGTCCTACGCCATGCCGCACATTACTTCTGACGCACATGTGTGTCCATTCTATAAGTGGCTATGATAACTCAAAAGGCTCAGATATTCCACGTGGCATAGAAATAAAAAAAAACTTATTCTATTGGACTGAATTTTTTTTAAAATTTTTATAATGAGTGTGATCTCACAGACTATTTTTTTATCATGGTAACACTAATTGTTTGAGATTATATCTGTGTACTTTTTCTTAAAGTTTTTACCATGTTTCCTAAATTATTTCTCTAAATAATAGCAAAAAAAAAAGCAGAATCTTCCGTGTCGTTATTTTTTAACCTTGATTTACAAAAACGCTTTTTGATAAAATCAGTAATGACACAGTAAATGTCACCTGGCACGATGACAACCTAATGACACCTGATACGATGGAGAACAAAAAAAATTCTCAGTACCAAGGACACAATTAGCGTCATACATTATAGTTTAATAATTGTAATTTCATTTACCATATAAAGAATAAGTAATTTTATCTAGAGCAATTTCTAATAGTAACTTCAACAAAGATGTCATTATGTAATGGTTCAGGAATCCAAGATAGAAGTGAATTTATTTTTATTTCCTATAATAAAGCATGAGTAGCTTTTTAGAGCAATTTCTAATAACTGACAAAATCAAAGTTGGTGAGAATATCCAAATAAGATGTGCAAAGGTTGAGAGGCTTTCACGTTGAAATGCTTTAGTTTATGTTCCTGCAAGCAAAATAATGTGTAACTTTTCAATTTTCATCTTAATTTTGGGTCTATTAAACACGCAATTTATTATCAGTAAAATGAAGTGTTATAATGAAAATGCAGCATTATTAATCATTATTATATATAAAATGAAGTCTTATATATCATTATGTATAAAAGTGCAGCATTATATATCATTATCTTTAAAATAAAGCATTATCAATTATTATGAAAATTTATAAATCCTTATTATATGAAAAATGCATTATTATAAATAATTATATGTAAAATACAGCATTATAAAGAATTATTATATATAAAATGCAGAATTATAAATAATTATTATATGTAATATTCAGCGTTATTAATCATTATCTGTAAAGTTCAGCATTATAAATTATTATTTTATGTAAAATACTGCATTGCAAATCATTATTGTAAAATTGTTATACCGGAACATACCTATTCTATTGTTAATAGACTCTCCCACATATAATAAGTAGTAGTAGTAGCAGTCGCCAGTGGGCTCAGTGATTTGGTGAGTCAGTCGTTGTCGGACATTAAAGTATCAACCACCACAACGAGATTGCTGTGTCATCAACTATTATTTCAAGTTCCTAACGTTTTGTACGTCGAACCTTTTTAGGACCGACTTAGTGAAATACAAGCCTCCACTGTGAAACTACACGACAGCAAAAATGCAGCGTTATTAATCATTAACTGTAAAATGTAGCATTATAAATCATTATTATATGTAGTATACAGCCTTATTAATCATTATTTCATGTAAAATGCAGCATTATTAACCATTATTATACGTAAAATATAACCTTATTAATTAATATTATATGTAAAATGCAGCATTATTAATCGTTATTATCTGTAAAATGTTCTATTATAAATATCTATGTAAAATACAGTATTATTAATCATTATTATATGTAAAATTCAACGTTATTACTAATTTTTATATGTAAAATGCATGGTTGTTAATCATTATCATATGTAAAATAAAGCACTATAGATCAAAAGAAAAGTTGTTAATCTCACAAAATGTACATGAAAACAAGAAAAACCTAAAGAATATTCGGAGGGTGCGTGAAAAGGTCGCGATTTCCAAAATTTGACAAAATTGCCAAACATCATAGTTTAAAAAAATCTATTCTTGGTCTGGCTGTGAATTTTTCAATACTCCCTCGTATTATATCATCCATTGATATTAAATTTCTTTATCAGCCATTACATATATTTTATTTTATCCTTGAATATTTGCATATTTGTTAGGATCAACACATTTCAATTATGTAAAGATTTTTTCTCACTATCCCAGGAACAATATATTAATTATTTTTTATGTTTTTCTGATATTTTCCCAGTCTTTCTGAAGGGAGGCTAGGATATTTTTCTTTATTCTTGTCATCATAACTCGACAAACTTTTCATGTTTGCCAGAATAAGGACAAAGGAGTTGTAATGAAGCATTAGCGGTTGTAAAGAAGACATGAAATTGTAGAGGAACATGATCGTACAGGTCTGTCATTTCATACATGTTTGGTGCATTTTCTTGACTCCATTAACAATAATTCATCGTTTTGATTCTTAAAGGGCGTAAATTAACATACAAGCTATTTGCCCGTTTTTTTTTTTAAGTTTTTTTTTTATTTTAATGAGCAAACTGATCGCTCTGATATTCACAATATTCCGATAGAAAGAATTTTTCGAAGTTAATTTCCATTCTTTTTTTTTTAAGTATTATGCAAAAAAGGGTATATGAATTGTGTTTTTCCATGATTTTCTCAATACACTTACGCTCTTTTACCACGAGACCGACAAATTAAACACATTTTTCTTTTTTACTCTGGGTTGAGTTATTGTTTTGAACTTCGAAGTCCCATATTAATTTGTCATATTTATTTTCTTAAACAGTTTGTTGTTTATGCACAAAATTCTCCATCATTTTCTTCATAAACCAGTCAGTTATAATTGTAAATATCATTATTCTATTCTACAGATCAAGTTTTTATGCTGGCTTTTACAAAGCCACCAACTATTTTATAAATGTACTAACGTACTCGTTATCATCACAATGTATTGCGGGGCTGTAGGTATATAGTAAGTAATATACCAGTGTAAATATGTTTGTATAATCAATACAATACGTTTTTGTTTTTCATTACTGTATATCTACTTGTATATCTCCCCTGTATTACCCGCAGTTTCATTCAGGTGTTTGTCGTGGTCGCCAATCTTCCTAGAAGTTTGAAATGAACTCTTTATTCAATTTACAAAGGTGGGGTAGATTGTTCATAATCCATTGTCCTTGTGATGTCGCTTGTCTTTTCCATTAAACAAGAGAATATGACCTTTTTTTAGCTTAGAGGATTAAAGAAAAATGTACTGAATTTTTAAACTATCAATCCCTTTAATTTTTTCTGGCAAATGCTGGACAATCTCATCATAGATGAAGAGGAAACCGGTGATAACAGAAATGTGTACTGATAATTCCATGGATGGAGAAAGTACGGAAAGAAGAAGACTTAAAGAAAATGGTAACACAAAGAACACTTATTTTCACAATCAGAAAGAGGCAGCTGAAATTTCTTGGACAAATAATAAGGAAGGAGGGCTTGCAAAACTTAATACTCACAGGGCATATTGAGGCCACGAGAGATAAGAGAGCATAATGGACGAAACGTTGTAATAGTGACAACAAAAATGTGATCATTTGTTCGACAGTGGATAATGACTTTCTTTTTTGAACTACTCGACCCAGGATTTGAATTCACAACCACCATGTAAATCGATTTGTTTTATCAACGACTCTATTCACTAGGACAATTCGGTGTTGGAAACTTGGAACCTTAAACCTAATTTCGCTTGATTGTCTCTTCCACTGAACTAAATTATATGACTTTTACGCTACCGGTATTGTGATTATTTTGAACTCTCAGGCCTGATGTTGTTTTTGTCTTAATTAAAGGCTCTCGTGTTGTATACATTTCAGGACATTAGTCCGAAAAAAAATCAGTGTAAAATAATGACAATTTCTCGTTGCAAACATTCAGACAATAAATAAATAAATAAATAAATAAAAATAAATAAATAAAATAACCGGATATTTTATTTTAAATTTCTACATGAGACGGTATTACTATTATGCATTGTCTTGTGTCCAGCAGTTTTCTAGTCTTTCTCGATTTTTATCAGTTTCGGCCTATATATCACCCGAGAACTGTCCTGAACAAATCACTTTATGTTATTAGCCAAGATAATTTTATTGCGGTGCAGTTTAATGCCTTCAGGTATTTTCTTCTTTTACTTCATCACGAACACGACACATTTCTAGATTCCCTATTCAATATACTGGTTAAAGGTTCCGTTTCAATCAGTCAGTTAGTCAATCACGTGCCATGCGTTGTACACGCTTAGGCGATCATGTGTCTTTCGATACATGACATCCCGCAGTATGTTGCCATTTATTTCTGCGGTAGACCAGTTATCATCCAAGGCTATAGAACCCGGTTTGTCCTGCTATTTATCCATAGCTGGGGAGAGAAGAAGGGGATTCACACCTTTCCACGTATTAGCACGTAAGTGAATGTAATGGATTTGAGTGGAATTCGAACTCTCCGATTCTTCAGTCCGAGCCGCTATCCATTACTCCACCGTCAATCAATGTTTCTAATTCAGTTCATATTTTGGTAAATAATTTCAGGTCGTGAAGCAGTAGCATTCCTATTATAATCAGCAATAAAAACGGTAAATAATCTTGAAAAATGATGACCCCCGGGCTAAGGATTGTCCTACTTCCACTAACTCTGCATACCAGTTTGTTCCTCACTGCATTTTTTTTTTACGAATTTCACAACGTTCTCGAATTTTTAACATATTTAAACATTCCAATATTCAAGGTTGCTGGATCCTTTCAAACGTCATTTGTAGTCTATCATTGCCACAGAGAGATTCTTATTTCATTTTTTTTTTTTTACTTCTCTCACTTTTTATTTTCTTAATCTGTAAATAACAACTAATTTGTTCTCTTTTCAGCGCTTTCATAATACTAATAACAACAGCAAGAACAACAGCGATAGTCATTATTATCATTATTATTATTGTTGTTGTTGTTGTTTTTGTTTTTTTTTCGTGTGTGTGTGTGTGTGTGTGTGTGTGTGTGTGTGTGTGTGTGTGTGCTATCATCTTGCCAGAGAGTAATCTTAAGTGCCTAATAACCAAGTCCCCGTTGGTGTGCTTGTGTATGATACAGAGAATGTGTGTGTGGAGTGGTGCATACAGATGAACGCAGTTCGTTTGTTGCTCTCTCTCTCTCTCTGAAATCTGTGTGTGTAAATTTTTCTTATTTCGTGTTGTGTTTATATGCGTGAATTAAATTTGGATTGTAAAAAAAAGAATTTGACTGTTCGCCAATTTTGTTCCCGTTTAGTGTGTTTGTGAGTGTGATGGTCCACGTGCAGACTTTTGATGAAAAAAACAAACAAAACAATATTTTCATTGAAGACGTTTGCACTTCATTTCCATGGATTCCCGACGGTTTGTTCACATCTGAAATTATCATTAACCTTCTAACTTTGCATTCATCACCCAACCTTTCAAAAAGAATAAATAGATGAAGAATAAAAACATTTACCACACTTTCTTGCAAAGAAAGATGCCTATGCGATTTTTCTGACGTAACTTGTCTTCTTTAACAAACAAATAATAGACAAAAGAAATTAAAAAAATATTATTCCCTTAACGAACCAGTTTCTTAAATTTGAGAAAAGCAAATAAATTTTTTTAACTATATATATATATATATATATATATATATATATATATATATAAACACTAAAAATAAATTAATCCAAAATCTGTCTATCTATCTATCTATGTGTTGTAACCTGGGGAAGGTTACTGAATAGAATAATCAAACGAAGGTTGGTAATGAACGATAATACTTAGGACAAGAACAACACATATAAGATTCGCCAGCGGCGCGTAGAAGTAGCCAACAATGAATCTCCAACTGCAGGATATTTACCAACCGCCCCACGCGGCCAGATGTGGCTTAAGGCCGAATTTAATGTGGGGTATCCGAGGCCGTAGGGTCGGCCAAAAATTCCTCGTAGACCCCGTATATACGGTGTCGGGTAGCTGTCTACCACCCCAGACGAGACTCTGCCCTTCGGCAAAGCCTCGTCTGGGGATCATTTCTCCTCAGAGGCAGAGATTTTGACCAGCACAGCTGGAGACGAATCTCCAACTGCAGACCAACATACAGCATTTACTACTGTATTTATGTGAATGGAGACATATCCATTATCGTCCGTAGGTATGCTACAACACTATCTTTTTACAAGCATGTTAGATTTTATTGGATTTTTTTAGATTTTCTATTGGAGTTATTTTCCATACTTAATTATCATATTTCGCAGCAGGCTTTTCTGAAGGAGAGAGGAATAAGCGAGACTGCTCTAAAAAAATGTCCAAGCAAAAGCTTTCCGCTAAAACAAGCCAGATACGGTATTCTAAAACAGAAAAACAATATGAAAGTTTATTGCATAACGTTCATTTCAAGACGTTACTGTCCATTGTTACTATTTTATGTAGCTTCCTTTAGATTGAATAATTGCTTTAATGTGCCTGTGAATGGATGCGTATAAATCCTTCACCACCTTCACAGCAATGAGATGTCATTCTTTGTGATCGAGCCGCCACAACTCCTCGTGGATTCTTCTCCATAGATATGTCAAAATTTTATCGATTATATTTAAATCAGGATATGTTCTGGTTAATCATCCAATACAATGTTGAATTTAGCAGCCAGATTCTGTTGTGCTGCACGCAACCACTGGCATGGAGCTGCGTCAATTTAAAAAAAAATGCCTTCTTTGCCTTGTATCAGATGCTATATTATTAATTTGATACATTGATACTCCTCAAGCTACCGACTTTCTTGAGCCATCCCTTTCATGTTACCCCAAAGCATCAGATTCTAACTCCAAACTTAACGGTTTTCGTTGTGTCAATGGGTAATTTCGATTTCCTGTAGGCCATTTGATATTATTCTTGTTCATTAGGATACAGCTCTATGCTTAAGCTATCTTATTCCAAGCATGTCTATTCCATAGTTCATAACTCTTTTACTTGCTAAATTTTGTCATCAAAAGTTAATGTTGGTTTCTTAGCTGAAATGAACCGTTCCATTCCATGTTCTCAAAGAATACGCTTAGTAGTATGCTTTGACACTAAATTAGATAAGTTGCACAAGTCTATCATGTCTCGCATATGCTTGTCTTTGTGATTTTTAGCATTGTTGATGTGAGTTGTTGCGGTGTTGTGCAAGCCATCAGTCAGTTTCGTGCCATGTGTGGTACACGCTTAGGCAATCATGTATCTTTCGATACATGACTGATGAGTCAGATTTTTCCCGCAGTAGGTTGCCATTTCTTTCTCCAGTTGCCATCCAAGGCTTTAGAACCCGGTCTGTCCTGCTATTAACCCATAACTGGGGTGGGGTAGAAGAGGATTCATACCTTTCCCAAGGTTATTAGCACGTAAGTGAACGTAATGGATTCGACTGGAATTCGAACTCGAATCTCAGCCGAGTGCAAGACGTACACGACTATAATCTTAGCATGGGCATTGTTAACATCTATTGTTATAGATGTGCGGGTGGTGTGATGGTTCAAATTCAAATTCCAGTTCTTAATATTCCCTTTCGCGTAAATACTCTTGTGAAAGGTATGAATCCATTTGTTCCCCCCACACACACCACCAGCTACGGCTTAATTAATAGGGAAGACTAGATTCTTCAGCTTTAGGTGGCAACCAGTCTAGGAGGAATTCCCAAACCCGGGTAGAAGGAAAACTTGTCAGCGATGATCATACTCGCGAAACGTAGCGACCGTCATCATATATATATGTTAAACCTGTAGACGCCTCTTTAGTTTTCGTAGCAATTTTATTTTTTACAGAGTGGGGTTATTAGCTCCTATGCCTGACTGGTTTTGAATTCAGAGTTGTTTTATTCTGGACTGGCTGCCAACCAAAGCTAAATGGTCCTTACCCATGCGTAAGGTAGAAAGAGATGGATTCAAGACGTCAATTCTATTTTCCCTGTCAATCCATCTTCCCTACGAGTACAAATTCAATAGTATATTAAAATATATTTAATCTGGTCAAAAACATTATCGCCTATTGGTGTATGCGTGTCTAGTGTGCTGTCTGTCATTTATACGTGTACTATGAGGGAGTGCAGTCCGAAGACGTTGTTTTTTTTTTGTCAATTCACCCCAAGCAAGGCGATAATGCCAATAAGACACAAGGGGATATTGAAACTTTAGAAGTAACGGAAAATCCATCTTAAACAGGAAACAAGGGTTGAACCAAAAAACCGGAGAGGAGTGTTATCAGACAATCAGGTGAAATTACTACTCCTATTGAGTGCGTTTGCATTGTATGTATGTGTGTGCTTGATGTTGTGTGTACGTGGAACAGTGTGAAAACATGTGTTGTACACACATGTGTGTATGTCTATGCGTGAATGTGATTAATGTGTGTGGGAGTTCTGTGTACATCGTGTGAATGCACACATACAATATCTATCTATATATATATATATATATATATATATATATATATATATATATATATATATATATATATATATATATGTTGTTCCTTACCGGTAGCAGACCTTGGAGTTTTTATGCACAACGCAATTCTTAGGTGCACAATTGAGAATCTCCGAGTCAATTTACCGTTAAAGTAAAAATGTATATTTATTAAAATACAACTTATACCTCTGTTAGATAACATCGAGCACTATTATAACACCAGCACTCAATGTGCTATATTATATATATATATATATATATATATATATATATATATATACAGAGAGAGAGAGAGAGAGGAGAGAGAGTGTTGATGTGCTTATGTGAGTGTGCAGTATGTGAATGTGCAGTGATGCGTGCATATGAACGCAGTATGTTTGTTACTCTCTCTCTGTCTGTCTGTGCGCACGCGTGTGTGTGTGTGTGTGTACATGCTTGTGTGTTTCTTGGTATTTCGTGCTGTGTGTATATGCGTGAAGGAGAGTGTGTGCCGAATAAGGCGGAAATGTCGGCCAATGTTGTGCAGAGAGTGTGTTTGTATGATTAGTCCACATGCAAACTTATGATAAAAAAAAACAAACAACATTTTCATTGAAGACATTTGCACTTTATTTCCGTAGATTCCAGACGCTTTCTTTCCATCTGAAATTATCATTAACCTCCTAATTTTACATTCATCCTATGCGCGCCGATGTGTGTGTGTGTCTGTGTGTGCGTGTGTTTGTAGTATGTTCTTATACGTGTGTGTGTGTGTGTGTGTGTGTGTGTGTGTGTGTGCGCGCACGCGCATTGAACAAAGAACGAACTCAAATTTAATAAACAACAACAAATAAAAAGAATAGGATTAGAAAACCAATATTTTTTAACCCACCATGCAGTAAATCGGTATAAACAACCACAGGAGGAATATTCCTAAAATTAATTAGAAAATACATTGCTACTTCTGAAAAATGAGGTAGCTATTCAATAAAAAATAATATTAAGTCAGTTATTGTTGTGTAAAAAATATTGATGATCATAACAGAAAGTTGCTCAATAGCAGTAATTGTGAACAACATAAAACCCAGTGCAGTTGTAGATTAAAAAGTGCCTGTACTATGGAAGGTAACTGCTTCGCGGAAAATATAATTTATTTGATAAAAACATAGAAATTAATAATAAAGTCAAGGAGAAAAAGTATATATAGGGGCTATTGAAAAGGAATGAAAAAAAAGGTATTATAATCATAAATTGAGTTTTAAACACAGTAAATATGAAAATGCTACGACGCTGTCAGCGTATTACTGGAAGATTAAATTAGAAGTAAATAAGTCCTAAAAAATTTCTTGGAGAATATATGAAAAAAAAAACAGTACATATTAGGGATAGGTGTAGGCATTGTCTTGAAGAAAAGTTTCCAATACTAAATTTGAGCAGCGATAACAGAATGCTAAATAGCAGTAATGTAGACATAATATAAAATACCTATTGTGTCACCTGCCACATGTCTAGTTTATTTGTTTATTGGCTGTTGATTTTTTGTTTTTTATTTTGTTTTTCTGACTCATTCCTTATAGTACAATCGCCATGACTAGTTAGGCCCACCCACGGGTGATTTTTATTTGTGTAAGGAGGGGTTATCTACGGGATTTTAAAAATAAAATTATTTTGTTTATTTTTTCCCGTGATACATTAATGTAGGCGTGTTATGGTCACGTGTATACGTCCAAAGATAGCGAGAGCGTGAAGCTGGAGTAACGACTCTGGCTGTCCTTTGACAGAAGTCAATATTGTGAAGTAATCTAGGTAATCTAGGCGTTGTGCAGTTTTTTTAGTGAGTAGGTAGGTATTTGCCTTCAGGTCATTTTCTTTTTTCTTTCCTTGTTAGGTCTTTTGTTAAGTTGCCTGTTGGTTGCACCAATGTAGTTGGTTTTTCTTTAATAATAATAATAATAATAATAATAATAACAATAATAATAATAACCATATATTTGTAAGTATAATTAGTGATATTTATTTTGTTTTATTTTAAGATGCATAACGATTGCACTGGGTCGTAAGAAAATTATATTATCAAAAGAGAAACAAAGTTATCAACCGAAGAGAAATAATACAACTATTTTCATATCGTAAGAATTTTTGGGTGATAATAATGGTATAGTGATATAAATTAACCTATAGCTGGGGAAGAAGAGCTGGATTCATATGTTTTCCAAAGGATATTTGCGCGTAAGTGAATATAAAAATCCAATGGGAATTGTAATTCAGCTCTCTGATTAATAATTCGAGCTATTATCCATTACACTACCCACACATGCATACTTGGGTTAACAAAAAGTACAGCGCCTTCCTTGATGAATTTCAACTTAACATCAAGAAGATAATTAGTGAACTAGAAAGAATTTACATAAAAATAAATAGACATAATATGTCTATATTATTTAATGAAACCTACTTGAATGAAGATATGCTGCCTATACATACATACACACACACACACACGGAACTAATGTCTTTAATTTAATTACAAAATTAAATTCGGGGCTTTTAGCGTCCATTTTTGAAACATGGTTAGAACTGTGTAGCGAAAAAAAAACATATTTTAAATCAATTAATTTATAATATTAATGCTCTGTAAATTTACATTGAGCACTATTTTGTAAAAATAAAAATATCTATAAGAACACCGGATTATATACTTACTGTTCTTTCTTTTTATTTATACACAGATATATATATATATATATATATATATATATATATATATATATATATATTTCGCTAAATTTATCTTGAGATAGTTTGGGTATATAACTGATTTCAGATTTAATGCTGGAATTAATTTTACTTTCTATTTTTCAAAGACTCATGAAAAACATAAGAAAAAGCAAAATGTTTAAATGTTGGGCGTTTGTTTATCGTCAAATCACATGGAAACCGAATCAAATTATACAAAAGTAAATTCATGGAAGACATAATGACTATTTATTTAGTACAATGACAAACCGCAGCTGCAAAAAAGTAGATTCAGGTAATCACAATGAACGCATAGAAAAACACAATTCGTACCATTCGGGTCATAAAAACAATTATGGTGACGATACAGAAATTTTGTTACTAAGCATCTTTTAGTCAATTTCTTCATAATTGTTTACTTTGGTAGTTCTGGACAAATAAAACATAACTGAGCCAAACAAACGTTTCCAGCTTACGGCCATATCCCGTTGAAGGACTGGTGCTCGTATGATCACTGAAGTTAAGCAACTTCGAGTCTGGTCAGTACCTAGATGAGTGACCACTTGGGAATGCTGTAACTTAGGATGTGAAGTGGTGTAATGGATAACAGTTCAGAATGGGAAATCGGAGAGCCGGGTTGCGAGTTCAATGGGGTTCGTTATATGCATTAACGCGCAAATACCCTTGGGATAAAATATGAATCCAGTTCTTTCCCCCTCAGATATGGGTTAATTAGTAGAACTTGTATCAATAAATTATTATTATCTCCCCAAAATTCTTACAATCTAAAAATATCATCTGGCTTTAAATGGCCTACAAAAGGTTGATAAGACGTAAAAACAATCAATTATGAAACAAGGCATCAAGTTCTTTCGTAGAATCTATGAAATTCGAATTTTTCATAAGTTTACGTATCTGCAGACAATCAAAGTTTTTTGTTTTTAGCTTTTTTCCATAGAGACATTCATAAATATATTTAAAATAATTACCAGCTTTGTTCAATGCTTTAACAAATTTCTTATCGGACCAAGCTTGACCTGGAATAGTGGGAGAAAGAATTATTTTCTCTGTCAACCTGTTAATAATGATAATTGCAACTGTAGTCAGCGTTTCCCCTTACAGACCATGTCTCTTTCTCAAAAGAATCTTGCTTTACTGTCACACAAGCAGACACTGAAGAGACCAAAATCAAACAAGTACAAAAATTTAAATATCTGAGAAGCGTTTAAACAGAGGAAGGAAAGTGCGACACTGAAATTCAAAGACACATTGAGATAGCGAAAGATGCTTTCCAAAAACGAAGCAAAGTTAGTAACAACGAAAAGTGTACTGAACTGCTATGTAATATCAATCCTCCTATATGGCAGCGAATGCTGGACAATCTTCTCACAGATGAAGAAGAGATTTGAAGCAACAGAAATGCGGTTCTACAGAAGGATGATGACAATGGACCGAACATGTGAGCGACAAACGAACTTTTAGAGAAAATGGAAGCAAAAAGGACAGTTAGAATTAACATTAGAAAAAGATACTTGATGTTTCTAGAGTACATAATGAGGAAAAAGGGTTTAGAAAATATGATACTCACAGGACAGACTGAAATCACGAGGGACAGATGAAAGCAACGCATAGCCTTCCAAGCGAGCTTGAGTAAATGGATGGTGGAACAAAGTTTAGGTGAGGAAACTAAAAGACAAAATTTATTGAGCGCTACAAAGGACACGAAATTGTGAAAAGCTGTGATCCCCAACGTCCTGAATGGACATGGCACATAGAAGAAGAAGAAGAAGAAAACGAGGACGACTTTGTGTTTCCATTTTGCTGCTCAATCAAAATGTTATTATCTTTTTAGGACAGCATAAATATGACACTGGTATTCGTGATAGCAGAACGTTTTCAAGGCAATCTTGATATTTCTACTTTAAGATTGCGTGAGTAATTGAAAGTGATTCACAGTCATTGTCATTCAAGTTTCTGGTTGAAGTGTCTATAAAAATTAACCAATCGATGTTCAAGTATTCACATTTGAAAAAAATGTCTACGGATTTTGCCACAATATACAAAATGAAGATCCTGACTAAAGCAAAAAAGAAGTTTTCTCTCTTTTCGATTAATAGTTTCTTCTGTCGCACTTTTGCGGCTTCTTGCTTCCCAGTCAACTTTAATCTTCAAAAATTTAAATGCAATGTCAATCTTTATATTATGTCTTCCTAAATCCCGTTCTTTTATTGCTCTCTCTCCTTAATCTTTGTTTTTCTCATATTCTCTCACATTCAGTAACCTCTTGTGTCTTAGTGACTTTATTGTCTTGCTTAGGGTGAAATTATTTATTTTTAAAAAGCTGTTAATTTTGCTTCCGGGTTTAGTTCTTTTATTTTAAATTGAATGCTAAAAGTACAGATTCTAGCTTCGATCGACTGAAATTTCGAATCAGATCATTCAAATCTTCTTGGAGTAGCTGCTTACATATTCAATCCCATTACTATCATCTGTGCTACACTCTAATTTGCGCATTTCTTCAAAATATGACGGTGGGAGGTCAGGCAATTAAGTAAATTGGTATAGTAACATCTTTGCTATAAGTCATGGGTGAACTTGTTGACACCCAGTTATTCTTCTCGTACAAAATGGAGTTTTGTCTTACAGGATTATAATCTTTAGCTTATTGTAGCAAATATCAATCAAATATATCTTGCACAGTAATTACATGGATTTATGTTTACATTATGATCAATCTTGAATGTACCTATAATTTTAATGCCAAAAATATTACCTTAAATGTTTTCTCTAAAAGTTGTATTGTTGAAATTATTATCTCCCCAAAACAACGAGTTCTGCTGTAGAGAGGAGATGAATCAGTTTTTTTTACACAACTTACATCTTTCTATTTGTGATATTTACTTAAATGTTGTTGGTAACTAAACCAGTTCCCCACCAGACATTGGTCTACTGAGGAAGATGAATAAAATATCAGCTGCACAAAAAAAAAGGTGGATGAATTCAACGGCAATCCATACGAACTGTAGGTTAAATAGCTTCACCAAACCGCAATTGGCCGAGCGTGATGAGCATGGCTACACCCTTGAAGACATGGTCAATCAGGGAGTGTTTCCTTCAGCGGGAGTAAGAAGTCCCTGGACTTAAATTTGGTAGTTTACCTTTAGTCAATATTCTTAATATTCTTAATTTTTTGTATTTGTTTACATCCGAGTAACAGTTTCTTTAAATATTTTCTTGCTGGTCAATTCACTTTTCTTACTCATTTAATTTTTTTCAAACATTTTTCTAAAATTTTTAAAGTCAGTTTTTTTTTCTAGTTTTTATCTTGACAATGTTTTCATATTCTTTTTGATTATTTTGTAATCTCTGTCCAACATTTTCCCAGTTTTCAACATTGTATGCCCAATAGCTTTACTCAATAACTTCTGAGTTCCATTTTTTTTTTTTATTTCGGCCTGCAAAGATAAATATCAGTAACTATACTATTATATCTATATTTATTTAAAATATGACGAACAACCCTCGGGTTGCATAATTAAAATCTCACACTAAAAAGTTATTGTGAAGCGGCGTTACCATTTTTTGTTGTAGGGGGAATTTTCGTTACGGAGATTTAGAGTAATATTAGTTGACGAGAAATAGCCGTGAAAATATAACGGTTTTCTTATTTGAATTTTCTGATCAATCATAATTCTGAAGTTAACTATTAAATAAGCTCATGGCGAATTCTACGACAAAAAGATGTCTGCAGAAATTCGCCTATCGCATCGTTTAATATTTGATTTTAACAACTTTAACAAAATATAAACAACCACAAATATGAATACTGATCGTTATTTTTATTGCTAATATTTTCCATTTCAATGAAACAAATGTTAAACACTTCTATCTTCTCTTCCTTACATTTTCTCACTGAAACCAAGTAGCGTCTCCGATATGCCTTTTCCGTTTTTCCACGCGATCAAAACAGAATAGTCCATTATTTATTAGGTATTGGCAGGGGACGTTAAACATTTCTATCTTCACTTCTTTCTTTCTTACACTGAAACAAATGGGTGTCTCTGTTATGTCTTTTCCGTCTTTCCATGCGAGCAAAATGGAATAATCCATTATTTATGAGAGTTTGGTAGAGGGTAACGGTCGTACTAACTAAGGGAGGAACAAGCACAATTATAGTTAGATAGGGGACTCATTGAAGTTTCTTCAAACAAGAAAGTATAAAAATCAATGCGCAAACAATTTATACAACAACATATTTTATTGCCTAAGCGAACTATATAGAATAGAAAGAATACAAAATTGGCGAATAAAAATGTGTGTATAAAAATTCCCTTATCGTACGTATGTGTGTGTGTGCAAATTTAATTTGAAAGATACTTACATTTTGATTGATTTGTTTTTATCGCTTATCGACATTTTCTGGGATTATTTAAATCCATAACATACTTTGAGTGAATATCATTTGCTTTCTTTCTTTTAGTGTAACAATGATTTTTCCAGATACAAGTCTTTATTATTTGACCAATAGCTGGCGGAGGGATAGGAGGTGAATTCATACATTTCCAAAGGGTATTTGCATGTAAATGAATGTAATGAACCCAACTGGAATTCGAACTCAGTTCACGGATTTCTCATTCCGAGCCGATATCTATTGCACTACCAGCACATTCACCTTACATTTTGAAAAGAGTTATTTGTAGAATTATTAGATACAAGAAAGTCACTCAACCTTATGCGTCTATTAAATCAAAATAACACTGGTGATGTATAAATACATTAATAATAATAATAATAATAATAAAACTACGATTATCTCTGTAGTGATGGCGCATTGGAGATAAAGAAGAGTACCGAAAAACATGTGAGTAAATTATTAAATAGAAGTTGAACGACGTTAACATTTCAGAGCTACAAAAGATTACTTTGTGCGGAATTGCACATATCATCCGCAAAACCCTCTTCATCTAAACAAAACGCCCCAAATATGTATAGATAAGTCTCCTATAATGGCCTTTTTACTCAGAGACCCCGAAGGAGACTTGGTAATTAGGTACTATAATTACTCTCTGGTAAGATGATAGCACACATAATAATAATAATAATAATAATAATAATAAAAAATGTGTGTGATCTTAGAGTTTTGTTTTTTTTTTTTTGTAAAAAAAACAATCAGTGGAAAATGTCATGAAGCCATTTCTGACATTAGGTTTCTCGTTGGGATCCTGACGGAAATGTGTATACAACAAAAATCAAAGGAAATAATAATAATAATAATAATAATAATAGCAGTGGTAAAATAATAGCAGGAGGAGGCCTAGCCCCTGAACGTTATGGCCCACCATAGTATGGAGATGCTCTGGCGTCCACGAACCAGCCCCCATGTATGGGTAAATACGAACTAACTATAATGCTAACACAACGAAAAATATTCCTAAACTGCATCGGTCGTCACGCGGGTCAACAAGGACCGCAATCCCCAGTGAGGAAGTCTGAAATGGCAACAAACTCTACCCAACGAGAACTAGAGGAAAACCACGCCGAGGACAGTCCTCGCAGAGGCCCTCTATATTTATTAAAAGAAAATCCCACAAAAAGAACAATAAATAAATGGTCCAGGGAAGAGTATATTGAAGTAATGATAGCCTTTTACACCGCTACGATAAATCTGACAACGACGACCATAGCAGCCTGGCGAGAAAAACACCCCTTAGACAGACTAAACATCGATACCAACAAACTGGCCAATGTCAGGCATGACATAGAAGAAAAAAAAAAAAAAAAAGAATATCTGACATAGAACTCGAAAGCATCCGAGAAAACATCAAAAATAGAATAAACGTTAACATCGAGAGACTAAATGCCAACAACCCAGAGGAGACGCATGCAGAGGAACAAATAGAAACAACTTGCAATAATGCCTCTGAGGTCCACAAGCAAATAGAGGAAGATAATGACGAATATGAGAGAGAAACAGAGATGCTAAAAAACATCCGATATAAATGGGAGAATGTGAAGGAAATTCCAAAAGTAAGAAAGACCCGTCAAGTGAAGGAAACCATCAACCTTGCTAACCAAGAAAAATAATGGACGAAATGAAAAGACCGATGAACCTGACAGAAATTAATTATCTTATATACGCGGCCTCAGCAATTATCTCAAACTGTTATGGTCCGGTTCCTTGTAACCACGGTGATAGTCCAAGGTAGAACCAATAAAGAAGAACTCGAACACGGATATGGAATAACACAGATATATTACAAACAGGAATATATGCAGAGAAGTAGAAAGGGTTAGTTCGAACAATCAGGTTTAGTAGTAATTGTCTGAACGCGACTGTTTCGGACTGCCTCTGACTGACTAGCTTTGACTGACTGACAGACTCCTGACGGACTTGACTTCAGACTGAACAGTATTTAGTCATCCCCTCCCACGAGGGCATCATGTGGCACAAGGCCAGTTTAACGTGGGATCTCCGAGCCCGTGAGCTCGGCCAAAAATATGCCCTTTGAACCCGTATACACGGGTTCAGGGTCGGTTTACCTCCCCGAAAGAGACTCCGCCCTTCGGCGTAGCCTCGTTCGGCTTCCTCCCCGCCCGAAGGCAGAGAGTTCAACCGATCAGCCGGTCGCCCGACTTCGGACCGAACTCTCTGCTTCCTCTTGAGGCGCAGTATTTATTACGTATGGAATAGTCCATTATGGGTAAGGTCCCATAACAGAAACAATAGGTGAAGAAGTAAAAGCAAAACGTTAACGATAAAGAAAAACGCCAGTCTCGAAAGGAAAAATAGAAACAGAAATAAATAAACTACGTGGACTATTTTCACTTCTAAGTGAAATAGGCTCCAAAATGAAAGAAAGAAAAGAGAGAACTGAAACGAAGCCTTGACAAAAAATAAGACTGATGTACCAAAATCAGAGAAGCTGAAAATACAAATTCAAGCAAAAAGCGTAGAGAATCGGGCGTTATGAAAAAAAACAGATTCTTCTAGCAAAACAAGATCTAAGATGCCAAGAAACTATATCTAGAATTTGGAAAAAATAAAATAGTGATAAATGACCCACCTAATATCCATGAAGTCGAAGAGTTCTGCTGTATATGTGGGAAAACTGCAAAATATACAAGTAAAGAGCTACATGGATCAAGCAACAGCAGGAACACCACGCACACATATAGAGTGGCAAAAATGGACGGATATCAATATTACTGAAACAATCACAATATTTACTCCCAAAAACAAAAGATACACAAAACCAGCTGAACAGAAGAGGTGTAATTTACTCCCAGGTGAACGGAAGGGGTGTAAAAGAGGAAATTACAAGTGCAAGGACTGACTAATTATCAATAAAACAATTTTTGAAGAGGTGAAAACGAAGAAAATAAAATTATCGACAGCATAGATTGACTACAGAAAGGCGTTCTAAAATGTTCCGCACTCATGGATAAAGAAGAGCCTAAAAATATACAGAGTATGCCCCACAGGGGTCAAATTCATAACGGAGAACATGAAAAACTGGAAGACTGCACTAAATCTAAGCCATACAAACGGGTGATTAACATCGAGACCAATCAACATCAAAAGCGGAATCTTCCAAGAAGATTCATTGTCACTACTACTCTGCCTTGCACTAGCGCCACTCAGCTTCCTACTAAACAACAGTAGCTACGGATACAAGACAAAGAATAGAAAACTGAATCACCTATTCTATATTGATGACCTTAAAACGTTAAGCCAAGGATGACAACGAGCAGAAAAACCTACTCATCATTGTCAGCGAAGACTTTAGGATGGAGTTCGGAATCGAAAAATGTACCAAAGTCACATTCAAAGGCAGTAAACGAACGAAAACTAAGGATTTGGACATAATATCAACAAAAAGAGTAAGGAACTCGACCAAGATGGTAAATAGAAATACCTAGGAATTGATGAAGGAGACGGAATACAACATTCAATTATGAAGAAAAAAAGAATATTATAGGAGAGTGCGTTTGGTACGAAAAAGCCAATGGTGCCAATAAAATGAATGCTATCAACACGTTAGCTATACCCATATGTGGAGATGTTGAGAGTTTTCCCGCGTGTGGGTGTACGAATCAAGACAAACACAGTTGTAGGGGAAAATACTGGTATATTTGTAAAAGCAATTAACAATAGAGTGATTAGTAGAACGAAGGTCGGTTAGTACGAAACAATATCCAAAGTCTATAGTCCAACGGTATGTAACGGGTAACCTTATCTGGACTGCTGACGCTCTTCCTGTCCCCTCTCTAGAGCTGACTTATATAAGAGGGACCAGTCCATTTCTAGTTAGAAGGTGGGTGCGCCCCAACACCCCTCCTAAAATTGTTTTTTTTTTTTTTTTTTTTTTACATTGTGAGAAAAAAAAAAAAAAAAAAAAAAATTTTTTCCTTTTCGGGTCTATTAAATTTTGTGTTGCTTTACGTTTTCTTGCAGATCTGCGTTGTTTCTGCTCATTCTGCGGTATTTGCAGGTCAAACGTATCAAACAATTCGTGTAATTCGTCTTGTGGAGTTACTTCCGATTCGTCGGTCTTTCTTTTCTTCAAATGGTTAATGTGCCTTTTGTGTGTAAATTTGTTTCCTTGTATGCTGTATACTATTGATCCCCAATGCGCTTTTTTTATGACCCCTGGTTCCCATGATGTTGCATTATTTTTATAATTTTTGAAAAAAAAAAAAAAATTTTCATTTATGTTAACTTTTCGCCTGGGAACCATAGCGACTGTTGAGTGTACCTTATTTTCTGGTATCAATTTGTCAAAAGCCGATCTGACCTTTCTTGCGAACATTAGTTCCGCAGGTGATAAACTTGATGGGGCAGATTTATTCGGGGTAATTCGGTACACTTGCAGGAATAGCTGTAACGCCTTTCTAGTCGGGGTACCTGTTGCTTTCCTAAGAGCCCTTTTCAACGTATCGACGAACCTTTCGGCTAGTCCGTTACTGCGTGGGTGATACGGAGGAATCCTCACGTGATCCACTTGGAAATTTTGCCAAATTTTCTTCAACCTCGTCCTCTGCTCTGAGGGAAGCGATTACCGTATCCTCTAAAGGTTCTGTTGCTTTTGGAATGAGTCTTGATAGACCATCTGCGTGACCAATTTTGTGGGTGGACAAATATTGTATTCTAAAATTATAATTTAACAAAACTGTCCCCCACCTAAGCAATCTATTTGCGGTGTAAGTTGGCAGACCCTTCTTTGAACCGAATATCGTTACCAGAGGCTTGTGGTCTGTCTGTAGCGTAAAATACCGTCCATGAATGTATCGATGGAATTTTGTTACAGCGAAGATAATCGCCAATGCCTCTTTTTCAATTTGTGAATAGCTTCGTTCAGCAGGTAGTAGCGATCTGCTTGCATGAGCGATCGGTCGAACTTTTCCATCTTTCCACTTGTGCAATATGCACGCACCTACGCCGTGTGTACTGACATCGCTCGCCACGATGATATCTACCTTTGGATCAAAATGTACAAGAAATAAATCTGATGTCAATTTTTCTTTTATATCCTTGAATGCTTGCTCGCATTCTTTTGTCCATATCCAAGGTTTTTCTTTTTTTTAGTAGATCGTTAAGGGGAGCTCGTAGAATGTGGAGGTCTGGGATAAAATCCTGGTAATATGACACCAAGCCTAAAAAACTTTGTAGGGATTTAATATCCTTTGGCTCAGGCATATTTTTTTATTGCTGAAGCTCGACTTTTATCTGGCTTTTTCCCTTCTTTATTCACTATATGTCCCAGATACTTGATCTCTTTCAGGAGAAAATCGCATTTGTTTTCTTTCACTCGAAATCCATAGCTTCTTAACATTTCGAAAACTTTGCGTAAATGGTGTTTGTTCATCCACCGATTCACTTTTCACGAGTATATCGTCGAGATATGCTATCGTGCAGTCTAACCCGGATAACATCGTATCCATAATTTTCTGGAATATTGCGGGTGCTGTCTTCACCCCGAACGGTAAACGTTCGTATCTGAACAAGCCTTTATGCGTGTTAATGCATAGCAACTTTGCGCTTTCGTTATCCATGGGTACTTGCAAGTATGCCTCGCTAAGGTCTATTTTCGAAAAGATTTTTCCGCCATTTAACTTTGCGAACACTTCTTCGGGACTTGGTAGTGGATAGTGGTACTCTTCTATTGCGTCGTTTAACCCGGTTGAAAAATCGGCGCAGACGCGAATTTCGCCAGACTTCTTTACGTAGACAGCCGGAGCTGCCCAGTCACTGTATTCCGTTTTCGAGATCACACCAATTCTCGTTAGTCTTTCGAGTTCTTGGTCAATTTTCTCTAATGCGGCAAAACGGATGCTACGCTTTTTAAAAAATTGGTTGAATATTTTTCTTCAGCTGTATTTTTACTGATGCTTCCGTGCAACGTCCAAGTCCTTCAGTGAAGACTTCGGGGAATGCTATTTTCAATTCTGTTTTTACATTTTTTATATTGTCTTTGCTTTCACTAATGTTGCAAAAAGAACTAATGGGCACGTCCCATAGGTTGAACTTAGTGATTGCGTCAGTCCCAAACAGGTTGTTTGTGTTTTTCACTACAAAAATTTTTAAAGTCTTGCTGTTGAAAGTTATATTCACCCATATTTCACCTTCAAATTTTATCTTTTTTTCCAGTTACCGTCCTGGCTATTTTGTTGGACTTTAGCAGAGTCGGTTTTCCTAGATTCTTCCATGTTTGTGTGTTAATAATCGAAATGTCAGATCCTGAATCTAGTTGCAATTTTTACCTTGTTGTACATTTTTACATGTAGGTATTTTCGAATATTCAGGTCTTGATCTTCGTCTGACTTGGTAACTTTTACTCGACTTCTGTTTAATTTTCTACACTTGGACATCTTATGTCCTACTTTTTTGCAAGTTTTATTTTTATATGGGCAGTCATTGTACCAGTGCCACTGGCCACATCCATAACATGCACTCGGAGGGAGTTTTTTTCTATGGTCTGTTCGTTCTTGTAGTAGGATACCACTTCCGTTCCGGCGATGGAGAACTGAAACGAGTCTTCCTATTTACTTTCTTCACATTTGCGATAGCAGTTTATTTTTTCTGAATCTTGCTTAATGCTTACGCATTGCTGACAGTACTCGGCTATCTTTTGTAGTGTCATGTTTTGGTCATTTTCTAGTTTTGCTAAAATGCGTCTTCGCATTTCGCTATCTTTTTTAGACACTAAGCCTAGCACGAATATTAGAATATTGTCTGCCGATAATTCGGACAAGCGAAAATCGTCACACGTCTTATTTACGATTGACGCGAACGTCGTGTAATCTTTCTGCTCGCTTTTTTGGATATTAAGGCATTTCCACCTTTTGTGAAATAATGAAAATCTGGGGTTAAAAAGCTCTTAATAATTCAATTGCTTCATCGAATTTTAAATCTCTTGTCTTTTTGGGTAATATAAAATCAGTAAATTTGTTATGTTCTGCCGTTCCCAGTTTCCGTAGCAACAATCTTATCTTTTTCTCGTCTGTCCATATTTGGCAATCGACTTCATAAAAATCCTGATATCTATGATATCTTTCGAAAGTCTTTTCCTCTTCTGGGTTATAGGTAAAACTTTCGATCGTCGACCATATTGTGTCTTGGAAAAAAATACTTTCATCCGAGTCTTTCTGCTTAGACAGTATAGCTTTATGTATAAGCTCAGTCATTGCTACTTGTTTTTCATTTTCTTGTATTTTATTTTGTTTTTCGTGTAGCTCCAGAAATCGTTTTGCGTTTTCTTCCTGAAATTTAAGCTGCTCTTTCTGAAAACGTTCTTCACTCTCTTGTTGCCTTTGCATCTGATACTTAATGAGTTCCAGCATATTGATTGAAATTGCTCCATGATTATGTACGTGTAGAGAAAAAAAGCAAAATTATGTGTGTATTTTTTTCTCTGAGGGGGGGGGTCAAAAAATTAATCAATTTCTGGCACGACAAATTTTTTTTTTTTTTTTTAGCAGAAAAAATTGGTTATTAAAGCTTCCAATTTAATCAATAAGTTAATGTCTAACTTACAGTTTTTTCTTTTTGTCGATAACTTGCAATCCTTTGCTGTAAATGCTTGAACTCTTAAATTTTTCTCGTGTTGGAAATCGGTTCTTATTTCCGTTCGAAGCCACGTCGCCACCGTTAAGATGTCGAGAGTTTTCCCGCGTGTGGGTGTACGAATCAAGACAAACGCAGTTGTAGGGGAAAATACTGGTATATTCATAAAAACAATTAACAATAGAGTGATTAGTAAAACGAAGGTCGGTTAGTACGAAACAATATCCAAAGTCTATAGTCCAACGGTATGTAACGGGTAACCTTATCTGGACTGCTGACGCTCTTCCTGTCCCCTCTCTAGAGCTGACTTATATAAGAGGGACCAGTCCATTTCTAGTTAGAAGGTGGGTGCGCCCAACACCATAGTAACATACAGCTTCAACATTATTAAATGGAAGTTGAATGACATTAAAAAATTGGACGCCAAGACTAGAAAAATGCTTACCCAAATGAGGATGCACCACCCAAAATCAAATGTTGATAGGCTGTATGTAACAAGAGCTTTAGGAGGTCGAGATCTAATCCACATTGAAATACAAGAACTGCAACAATCGGATTGGAAACCTACCTCACAAAAACCAATGACCCTCTCCTACAAATAGTAACACACCAAATCCACTCCATCAACAAATTAAGAAATAGCTTAATATACCTGAAATCCTACCAACAAAAAACGAAGTGAATATCATCTACGCCAAACGAGTAAAACAGAAAGCAAAACAACTTGACCAGATGAAATTGCAAAAAAAAAAAAAAAACTGAGAGAACATGGCAAATACATAAAAAGAACGATAGAAACAGATGTGGGCCAACAGAAAATACATCAGTGGCTGAGGAGCACCGGGCTGAAAACTGAGACAGAAGGCCTAATTATTGCAGCTCAGGACCAAAACCTCGCAACCACTCTCATATCATCAAGGATGGAACTAACCCGAAATTCAGGATCTGCGGAAAATATGATGAACCTGTCGACCATATTATCTCAGGATGTCTGGAACTCGCAAAAATGAATATACCCAGACACATAACAAGGTAACGACATATGTGCACTGGAAGATATGCAAGAAGCACAAAATCGAAACGAGCACCAACCAAACAGTTACCCAAAATAACAATGTAACTATCCTCTGGGACATGCCAATTCAAACTGACAGGGAAATAAATGCCAACACACCTGATATTATCATAAAACACAAGAAATTCACGAAGTGTATGCTTATTGACTTAGCAGTACCATCTGAGAGAAACACTTGCATGAAAATTATCAAGAAATTGTTCAAATGGAAATCAAGATTAACAGGATGAGGGGAATGAAGACTGAGACTGTACTAATCGGACTGTAGTAATCGGAGCTCTGGACCTCGTGAGAAAAGGAATGGACAATTTTACTAACAGTGTCCCAAGTAACATAAAAATACAAGTTTCCCAGAAAATCGCTCCAGTAGGGACATCCCATAAACTAAGAACAGTGCTATCAATTAAATGACGATTCTTCTATAAGGCCTAAGGACCATAGTTTGTACATGGCTCTACAGGATAGAAAGCAGGAAATATAACATAAAGAAATAACAATAATAATAATAATTAAAGAACGTTATCATTTAATTTATTAAAACGATATTCATATTTGATTTATTTTTGTCAGTATTTAAATGAATGCATAAAGAAAAGACTCTTTAAGATTTTAACGCTTATTGTTCTGATGAATAAAAAGTGGACATTTATTTTTGTATGGAAATGTTTGTATTTTAAAACAAATGAGCACATTATTGAATAAAATTATTGTCCGTGTATTGTTTTCATCTTTTTTTTATTTTCATGTTAAGTTAATGCTTTTGCCGTTGTTTATTTTGATAAATAACGGCAAGTTTTATGTGCGTAAATGAATAGAAATCTGTTAAATGTTTTTGTTAAAGGTTTAGCTCTTTTATATTTGTGCTTTTATATAAAATAAAGAAATAATTTATTAATAGTAAAAAGAGTAAGTAAGAAAGAAATAATTTATTAATAGTACAAAATCGTTCTTTATTAAACAAAAGGGATGGAATATTCTACATAACATTAATTCACTCTCATTTATTAACTTTTCTACTGTTTATTCAAAAGATAATTGAACTACATCGTGTTTATACTAGAAACGAGAAAATATCGGCATTATTTTCGCTACGTTTTTCAATGCTGTTTATGCTTAATTTACAAATATCTTCGATTATATAAAGAGTATAGAAATATATTATGTCTCAATGCCCGTCTTGGAACATACGAAATCAGAATATATGTGGTTTGAAGATTTTTAGAGCACGAATAGTCTTTATTTCAGAATAGATGCTTGTTTGTAGTCAAGTAAGCTTGGGACATTTGTATGTTGTATTCAGTGTGACATGTAGTTCGCTGGGGAATGAAAAGTTTCTTAATGGGGGTGGGAAAGGATACGTCCTATCTCTAAGGAATTCTGTAGGTAAGCGAGGAAGAATAGTGAGATACTTGTGTGCCCTTTTCTTATATACTGGTATTCGCAACACCAGTCGTTATCAGAAATTCTTTGGTAGTAATCCCACAACTGTAAATATTTATAATAACAATAGATATTATAAATTGAATTTTATGGGACATTATTATTATATAAAATATGTATATCCTGAAACTGTTAGCAGCATTGGTTGGTTTATAAGGATTTGATTATGAAAACATCAACTTCTTTAATATTATATAACGTTATATATATATATATATATATATATATATATATATATATATGTGTGTGTGTGTGTGTGTGTGTGTGTGTGTGTGTGTGTGATAAATATAGCTTTAAGTTTATTGCTGCAAGCTACAATCTTCATATATATATATATATATATATATATATGAATACCTATATATATATATATATATATATATATATATATATATATATATATATATATATATATATGCAACATCATTTGCAATCTGTCTTTTTAAGATCTATTCTTTTGTTCTCCTTTCCCCTCACTAAAGTCATCTCATTCTCTTTCACTCCCAGTAATTCCTTGTGTCTTAGTGGCATTATTTGGGGTGAAATAATTTAAAAAAATGCTATATTTATGTATAAAAGTGCTCAGTATCAGAGATGCGAATATAAAAGTGGACACTGAAATCAACGCCGACTGGTCACTGGGTGTTGAACTCAGTATTCACTAAAAAAAAACACGATATTTCTCTAAACATAATCAGCGTAGATTAAATGTTAAGTGTTAAATTCAAAATTCCTTGAAGGTTATCTAGATCTAGAGAGCCCTGAAGAAGAGCAAAAGACATAACGGTTGAAAGTTTGTGATAATAACAATACAAGAAGAGAACATTGTCTGAATGTAAATCATAATAAAAAAGTTTTACAATCTGGATGTCTAAGAGTATATATATATATATATATATATATATATATATATATATATATATATATATATATATATATATTGAGACATGTTTAATTGAATAATTTAGACAAGTTTTGTCTACTTATTTTCAACAGGATCCTTTCCTATTCACGAACAAGCCCTTTGGTATCATTATTAAACGAAGAGATACAATTACTGTTTTGATACATTTTGTTTTTATTCCGAGTACTTTCGATATTAGAATAATGTCATCATCAGTGTGTTGTTTTTAAGACAAAAATGTAGTGTTCTTTATTTTCAATGACAAAATTTCTGTATTCATCCGAAAGTTAAAATGTTTAGGTATGAAGTGAGTAACGCAGTGTTTGATACCATGCATTTAGCATAATTAACGATCAGGGGAGGTAACTAAATGATGAGGTTGTGAAGAGTTCTTTTAGAAGAAAAAAGAAATAAGCATGGAAACTATTAGTACGAACCTCGGTATGTACTGTAAACATTTTAAAACATTTGTGCAGTATTCATAATTAATTTTGTTAAGTTTTGGTTTCATTTTTTTTAATATAGATAGCTTCAAGGCTTTTCAGTTTATGTTTATTATTTTCATGAAGAACTATGGATGTATTTTCGACCAGAATTTTTCTAAATTGCTAATGTAGACAGGCATGCTGTTGCAAAAGCAATATTAGACGTGTCATTCAAATGGAAACTCAGCCGCCGAAACAACGGGGTCATAGTATGCCAACATAAATACTTTTTCCGTCGGAGATACAATCTCCCAAAGGACATGTAAATTTATATACAATGTAGGTTTTCTAGAACACGTTAGTTGGTGTGGAGGCGTCGTTACGAATGATTAAGTTGGATATGCTGGATTTAGTGTAGTATGTAATTAATTTAATTTTTTAATAGGATCTGTGGTAGATATGTTGGTCTTTATTAGTTTTTTAGGATATCTTCATCTTGTTTATAATTAGAATGCATTTGTTTACGATATAGATTATTAATATTTTGGGGCTTAGTTGAAGTAGTATTATATTCTATTTGCTTCGTATTAACATTACTGATAGAACATCTTATTTGTTCATCAACAATATAATTAAGGATGGTATTATTAATAAGAGTTTGTTTTATATTTTTTAGTTCACTGTAGAAAATCTGTTTCGCGGATGAATTAGTTTTAGCACGGTTTATTAGTTTTTTTATAATTGCTATTTTATAGTAATTTGGGCATTCATTCTTATAGTTAAGGGTGCACGAATTTATGCTGGTGTTTTTTTTATATGGGGATATAGTAAATTTAAGTTCGTATGTGAATTTAAGGACAAAATTATTTTGGAATTGTTTCTGGAGTTGATGTAATTCGTCCGTATTCTTGTATAATATAAGGATATCATCGACGTATCTTAGGTAGATGGAGGGTTTTTTTTTTAAATTGTAAAATATATTACTTTCGATATTAGACATGTTGAAATTGCTAAAAGTCGGACCCAGAAATGAACCCATAGAGAACCTATATATATATATATATATATATATATATATATATATATAATTGCATTCGTTTTGTGAGGACTCGTTCCCAATATGCGTTATACCATTTCAAACGTACAGCTTCTCCAAAAATACCAGGGTGTACACAATGAAATTCTAATTATCACACAGACACGACATTGTTTTTTGATAATGACTGCAAAAGTCAAAAGTACTTGAACAAAAATAACAAGACATGAAGTTCAGACAGTTTATTCATAACTTCGAACAAAATACTCAACACCTTATCCGAAAATTGGAAAAAATATAATAAAAAATTAAACAGACCTTGTCTGTTTCTTTCAATCAAAGTTGTTTTGATGAATACTTGCGGCCTAAATATACCTTATTCATATATATATATATATATATATATATATATATATGTGTGTGTGTGTGTGTGTGTGTGTGTGTGTGTATGCTTATGTGTGTGTACGTGTGAGAGAAAGAGAGAGTGAGTATGTGTGTGTCTGTGCGTGCTTACGTGCGTACGTGCGTGTTTGCCTGTGTGAAAAGGAAATAAAGACAGTGTGAGTCCGTGTGTGTGTGTGTGTGTGTGTGTGTGTGTGTGTCTTAAATAGCCCTATTTCTTTAGGCTCGTGTTTTAAATTGCAAGTATAAACCAATGAATTTCTGTGCTTCGAGCTTTTGATTTTTTTTTTATTGACGACTGAGTGTGATTTCCAAACATTTTGGAATTAAGTGCGTGCATTTAAAGTTTTAATTGGTATTTGGTAGCCATGATTTTTCATTCTTTATCAGTGAAAGATTTGTTGATTGTCGAAAAAAGAACGCTTACTGTAAAACGAACAGAGTGGTCTTTTAGGCACAGGTTTCTTATCGCTAATCTTGATCTTCCCAACCTGGAGGAGAAACTCGAAATTAACTCTTAATAAACAAACATATCACCGAAGAGGAAGAAGAGAACTTTGTTCAAACATATATAAGTTTTTGTATGTCTGTGCATTGTCGGTATTTTTTTCACAATCCAGACAGCATTTTGCAAACAAAATATAATAGTAGTATTCAATGCTTAAGTTGTATTAAAAATTTCGACTTGTGTTTGAGAGTAAACTTGGTCGGGCAGTTCAACTAAATATTGACATTCTTTATATTTTTAAGTGCAAAAAAAAAAAAAAAAAAAAAGAAAAGAAAAGGATAATAAATATTATTTTGGGTATCTTTTCTTCCTTGTCTTCAATTAGTATGTGCCGAATTTAGTCAATCAGGTGATTCTTAACAGTCAGTATTTATTTATAATGGGGTTAGACATTTCGTAGACACCCACCAGGGAGAGAAGTTGTGTCGCGAACTTAAGTACTTTCCAATATGATATACCTAACTTGTGAGTAAAGACAGCCTTTTGCAATATCCACCACTTTTCCTTTTTTCCATCGGGGAGAAGGCATATAAAATATTTCTATACTCTGTCAGCGCATTTTATTTATAAAAAATAAAAACTTCGTTTACATTATACCAATGTATGGAGACCACAGTTGTTTTCCCTTGGGTTGAATTGATGGGAGTTTTGGCCCCTTTAGAGAGTAGAACTCTTCTGTCCTTTTTTGTCTTTGCTTCCGTTTTTTGGAGGAACGGCCTCTTTACCTTCCTGACCACCAGGGTGTCCACACACCTGGAAACTGGTCAACATGTGCACGGCCTAGCGAAAGAAAAAAGTAATTTCAATTCACTTATCTGCGGACTATCAAAGACCATATAGCTGGTATGTTATTTTTTTATCGTTCTGTAAACCTCCTCGTTCCTTTGGGACAATATGGACAATCATTTGTTTTGGGATATATGTAAATCTTTTTAATATATGTACGTAAGTTGTTTGCCTTATTAAATGTTTTGTTGTTACGCTTTCTATATTCGTATTAAGTCTTAGTGTATCAATGGCTACACTAATGCTAATGTTAGTATCGGTATGCTATTGGAAGGATAAAACACGTTATTCTCCCTAACACAAAATAGTCGGTAAACTCTGTGTGGTAGATACCACCATACTAATACCAACTTCACTATATCTGTATTTATATTTTTAATTATAAATGTTTGAGTAATTATCTGTACGGTCAGCCAGATACTACCAAGTCGGCCCAGCATATATTTAGTAACCCAACAAAATGATAGAGGATCTGAAAGAAGTACAAAATTTGTCTGAAATTCTTAGATTAATATATATATATATATATATGGAGAGAGAGGGAGAGAGAGATAAGATGTATGTATATATGATTGTTTGTATTTCTTAAAATAAACAGGGCCGAATTATGAAGCTTTGGGCTCCTAGGCTATTTAAATTATAGGGCCCTCTTACACGGAACCATACATGAACATAGTGCTGTTCGACATTTCCTCCACACTCGCTAACAGCGAGCAAGACTTGTAATTTATGACACTCCACACCGTCATATGAGAAATTTGGCGTATATGTATGTCGTGGGCGAACACACTTTAGAAGATTTCATTCCAGACGTCTGCGACGCAAAAGCAGACGACCATCACTTTACTGAAGGTATAGCCTTTTCACATCACAAAACAATATAGAGCACCATTCCATCTTCCAGATGACCCTATCCTGATTTCACTGAAAACATACACGACAGTTTTATACTCCGAGTGGAAGTCTAGAGATACTCATTCTCCTAGTTTTTCTGCAGGTATTCCCAATGATCACTGTTAAAATTCCTGGGGCCACATTTGGTTTGGTCTATGCTATGGACACTGTAATATGTTATTGATGCTTTTACAAAGCACCAATCTTGACCAGCACTACGTCGCCATCCAGAAGTTTGTTTACGAGTGTACGAATGTCCATTTGCCAACATAGAGGTATCGTGACCTATCACGTTCAACATACGCAGTAATTCTCTTAAATGACTATTCAGCTTCTCGAAGGTCCACAATCCAACTCCTTTTAGACAACTCTAATTGAACAAAACGTGCACATGTATGTGCATCCACATAGTATAACGTAGTATAACATTTACTTGCTCAGAACTGTTTTGCACTGTAACATTCGTTACCGTCTAAAGTTCAAGCATTCATTGAGCAGAAAGAGTGTCACTATGTCAAAATGTAGCCTTAGATTTGGAATACTTTATCAAAATATATACTACTCTATAGCGTGCTGATACTGTAACCCAGTCGAAATTGTTCTTCAGTCTGTCGCAATTTTAATTTCCGCCAGTGTATATAAACTTGAGTTTGGTCCGAAGGTTCAAAATGACATCTGAAAAGAAAGAAAACATAATAGAAATTAACGTTATTTCCTATATGAGAAATTTTGACACTAGAAAAAATTCTAACTTGAGAGATGAAGATGTTAAGCTTTTGAGTAACGCCTCTTTTACACACATATAATAAGCACGGAAAAGTTCTCAGACCAACCAAGAAGATTGCAAATTGACGACATATACTCGATTGGATTTAAATCAGGAGAGTTTCCGGGCCAGAATATAGTACTTTGATTTGATCACTGGTAAGGCTTGACAGTGTGTTCGTGCAGCGTTACAATTTTCGTACGCTTCCTTGTAGTAACGCCCATCGCAGACAATGGTCGTAGGACAACTAATCGACAGTCAAGACAATAGCGTCTGGGCGTGATAAACATCTGATGCAATCACGGATGGCCAAACAAATTTCATCATACACCCCAAAAAGAGATTCATATTACTGCACACCACTGTAAATGGCCTAATCTGAGAAAAAATAGAAATCGAGTACAATCTGTCACTCTAGTGGGTCTAAAACTGACCATATGGTGAAAGAAAGGAAACTAAAGCTGATATTTCAATTAATTTGCACAAGGGTGTATATATATATATATATATATATATATATATATAAATATATATGAATGAAGAAATATAGTTTTTAAGGTGTAATAAAGTGCTCAATATCAGGGATAGAGCGTATGTAAATATAAAAGTAACATTGAAATCAACACTCAGAGGCGACATACTGTTTCATGCTAGACGCAATCATCAGGCCACATCATTGCGTCTACCATGAAACAATCTGTCACCTATGAGTGTTGACTTCAATGTTCATATATATATATATATAGTCTGTTCTCTCTCTCTCGCTCTCTGTTTGTCTCTCTGTCTGTCTCTCTATGTATACATTCTACTTCTTACAATTTATGTTTAGTACTTTCTTCACATTTTCTTTTACTACCTTACCTTCTCTAGGAATTTTGCAACAAAATGGTTCGGCATTCACTGCCAAATAGGAAGACTGATATTACCTAACGATTTTTTTCTGTTTCGTAATACTTTGCTTAGCTTTTGAAAGATAGCTTTCAATATTTCTATTCGCTTTCGTATTTTGGTGGCACATCTATTAAAACACCCCATAAATATTTAAATTGTTGTACTTGCTTGGTTTTGTTATTTTCAATTCATAGTTTGCATCTTGGCCTGTTCCTTTTGCTGAAAACCATATTCTCTTTCTCTGTTTTCTTACAGTTGGTGTTTAATCCTTTGATTAATTGATTCAGTTATTCGTTTTCTATGGTTTATCAACTTTTGAAAGTTATTTAAAGCCAGAAAATTATCTTTAGATAGTAAAATTATTTTGAGATAATAATGATTTAGTAATATAAGTCTCATTAATTAATCCATAGCTTGGGGGAGAGAGGTGCATTCATACTTTTCCCAAGGCTATTTGCGCTTAAGTGAATATAACGAACCCAACTCGGCTCTCCGATTAACAGTTCCAAGCCATTGTCCATTGTTCCCAAACGGTCACCCATCTAGTTATTGAACAGTCTCGATAGTGCTTAACTTCAGTGATCGTACGGGTACTGATGTTTTCAATGTAATGTAGTTGTAAACCTTTCATCCTTTCTTCTCATTGTCCTGTAGTACCTTCTCTAGGAGTTCTTGCTGTTTTATTTTTGTGTCCCCTACCGACATTGTGTCATCTGCATATCAAATGTTGTTATATCTGTGTCCACCAATAATAAATCCTGGTAGGACTTCTAGTTATTTGACGTTCGCATCGCTGTAACGGTTAAATAAGTCTGGTAAGAAGACACATCATTGTCTCACGTCCCTTTCTGTTGCTGTGTATTTACCGAATTCATTTTCTATCCGTATGCAGGCGGTTTGCTCCCAGTATGAGTTCTGGATTATCGTAATATATTTCTCAAATAAATCAAGTTTACCTAGCAGTTTAAATAGTTGTTCGCGTCGTACTTTATCAAACGCTTTTGCGTAATCTATAAAACATAGGTATTCCGCCTTCTGCATTGTTGTTTCTGATATCATTCTGAGCGTAAATATCGCATTTATTTGTTTCAGTGTTAATAAGATGAAGTAACACGAGTAATAAAACTATAAATACTTTTGATGTTTTTATCTTTACAACGTTTCGTGAGAAACACTTTAACTGAAATGTAAACTTATAAAAAAAAAAGTTTAAACAACATTAATTCAAGGATTACTGTTGAGTTTTTAAATGTTTTTTTTTTTTTTACTTTAAGATAATATTTATTTCTTTTTCTCATTTATAGTATACTATAATACAAGGTGGTATCAAAAACTTCCCGGATGAGACCTAAACAAAATAGGCCATGGCTCTAGTAAATAAGGATTATTCAGCGCTGATTCATAGGACTGAATCAACGAATTAAACTAAATATCTGGCATGTTGCTAGTGACTGGATGCCCTGAATGCTCATCAACTTGGATCAAAATTCGACAGGCCTTGAAACAACAAGCCGAATTCCCTGTTCACCAAAAATTTGTGCAATATTTAGATTTGCCGAGCTTTACGCAGAATTTGATGTAAGCAAGCTCGTTGGATTTGTGAGCCGGCGTAATGATCGCAGAGACATTCCAATGCAAACAAACCTTGCGTTATAATTGGACACAATGGTAAGAAACCTATTGGCAGATTGAGCCAGTTGGCTTGCTATCAACAAACGTTATCTGCGAGCGCATTTCCGTTGGAATGAACAATCACAGAACGTCCGGAAATTTTCCGATATTACATCGTCCAGATTTTATAAATGCACAACTTTTAAAAGGTAGCCTTTTCATATTTGTAAAAGTAATTTGCGCGACCCAACGATTTCTTTCACGATTTGAATGCATTACGAACATTTTTAGTTGCAATTCTCAAATAGTTGTTAAAAGACGACTTCAAACAAGACGGTGGAAATTACGCATCAGGAAAATTTTTGTGGCCATTAACCGAATTTCTGTTATATATAATCTATGATTGGGAATCTGTAGTAGGATTTATAGTCTTCCGCAGAAAAGTTAAACATAAAACTTTTAAAATGAGTCAATGTCATTTTATTTCTGTCACACCCAAATAACTAAACAATGTCTATTTCTTTCTCGATACACTTTGTCGACCAATGAAGGATTGTTTATGAATTCGAACATAATTAAATCTTCAGTCAATAATCATGACGCCTTACCAAAATTTGAATTTATTGTCTGATCTTATCTTACACTTAATACTATGCAGTGTGAAGTTATAGAAAAGAGCATACAAAGTTAGTTAGATAGATAGATAGATAGATAGATAGATAGATGGCTCATCTCTCAGAACTGTGAATATTCACACCTCAGATGGTAATATCAAAGACGATTTAAAGTGGTAATGCGACAGAAATAAAGATTAATTTTTTTAGACTAGTCATTGTAACAATAGTTGTGGAGTTCAGACTAATTTCTTCGTTCATGTCACAATGTTTCAGCCGCTGTATACCATGTCTTCTTTTTGTTTTGGAATGTCAAAAATTGCCCTCAACATGTATCGAGTAGCGTGTATGGGAGGGCGAAATTCTTGGTGTACTGATGAACTTTACCGAATTCATGAGAAAGTCATAGATTCAATGCGAAGTTCAAGGGAGAACAGTTCCAGTTCACAGGCACAGACGTAGATAAGGGAGGGGAAGCGCATGTCCCTTCAGATCATGGTTCGGCATTTCAAGACATAAAGCACTTGAAGCATCCGGATGGTAAAATAATAATAATAAGAAGAAAAAAACAAACAAGAAATTTAATCCCACTGAAACAAAATATAAGGGTATAACATTGCAAATAAAAAAAGAAGAAAATATAATTAAGAATCTAATTAAATTTATAATTACAAATGAAAACAAAAAATATAAATCACAATTCAAATTTTAGAGTAAATAAAAACAAACCCAAGTATTTCTCAACAATTAATTTTATATTTCATTTTGTTATAGGACCTACCTTTATGGACTAAATGGACTCGTCCTATTACTATATATACGGGGAGATTGTGCCTCTCAAGAGAGCTGTCTACCGTTGACGAGTTGACGACTGTACTTTGCTGTCAGTCGGATGTGCAACACTTTTGTATTCGTTCTTTTTGTTTAATATGTTTCACTAAATTGCTGAGTTCGAGTTTTCTTTCAGACCTATTCTGGGTCCACAACATATTTCAAGAATCTTTTCTCCCTTCTATCAGCATGTCTAATGCTATCCTCTAAGAGAGTGACTCGTTGCGCCTTCTTGAGGTAATGTTTTCCGCTGACTTGAAATGGAAAGACTATATCAAATCAATTGCTAGATCTGCTGCTAGGAAAATTGGTTCTCTGTGTCGTGCTAGACAATTTTTCTTGCCAGAATCTATCTTGCTTATTTACAAAGTCTACCATTCGCCCTTGAATATTGCTATCACATCTGGTCTGGTGCTCCTACCATATATTTAGAGATTCTTGATAAAAATGCAAAGAAGAATCTGCAGTGTTATTGGTCCTGACTTGGCATCTCGCCTTCAGTCCCTTTCCAATAGCTGTAACGTATCTTCCCTGTGACTTTTCTATAAATACTGTCATGGAAATTGTTCTGATTATCTCTCCTCTATGGTACTTAGACTCTATGAATTTAAGCGCAAGATATCATCATTTTACAGTTGAAATGGTTAGATTTAACCGTAAGTTCTATGCTAATGGTTTCTTCACTCGCACTTCTCGCTCGTGAAACTCTCTTCTGGCTTCTTGCTTTCTAGACAAATGACACCCATAAAACAGGTTATTATCAATATTTTTTAAAGAGACTATAAAGCACATGATATATTGATTATATAAATATATCCTAAAACTTTAGCAACATCGGATCATCATCATCATCATCATCATCATCATCAAACAAATGTGGTCGTAGAGTCACTGCTGGCCAACTCTCTTCACATGTCTCGGTAGGAATTCATTCATGAGTAGCGTGTCTTGAACAAAGTAGACCTGGTGAAAGCCAATCCTCTTAAGCGGATATCCTCCGACAGCAGATATCCTCTGATTTAAATACTCGCTTTGGTTACGGATACGCGGACGTTGAATCAATTGGAAAAAAAACCCTCTGCCCTGTCGGTTGACTTCCGTCTAAGAAGCACCCCGCCTGGTACGATGTCATGTCATCACACCCCTGAATATATTGCCAGTAGTTCAGCCCCATGTACAGATTTAACCTACAGCCGGTCGAAACCCTGTAGCTACTGTCTCTCGGTTGAACCCCTCACTCGTGACAACATCGGTTTGTTAAAATCAATTTTATTATGAAAACATTGACTTGCATAGTAAAATCTGATATAGTTTAAGTGATGATAAGTCTTTTTAGATCTCTAACAATCTTCTAATCCACACAGTTATCAGGAACATTATTGTTGTAGATTCCGAGATGAAATCCGGTCTCAAATGAATGACAAACGCAGGAATGAAATATAACAAATAGATGTATTGACGTAATAATACAATTGGTAATACGTTTAGTAGATCCAGAAATGCGGTTTGTACTTTATCTACTATTTCTGACATGATTCCATATGCGGCAACTATTATGAGTCCGATTCTCACGTTCATGTTCCACAGATTTTCTAGTCTCCGTGTGAGTGTCTGATCTTTTCTCAATGTCTTTTTCTTTCACCTTCTGTGGTCTCTTAGCACGACCCTGTTTATAAGATCATCATTATTATTATTTGCGTCTTCATAGTAAAAGTAGTTGATGCTCTCTTTAAATCTCCAATAAATTTCCGCACTCACGTTGATTTCAACACGAGTGTCAGTCGGTCAGTTATGTGCCATGCGTGATACACGCTTAGGCGATCATGTATCTTTCGACACATGACTGACGAGGCAGGTTTTTTTCCCGTAGTAGGTTGCCATTTCTTTCTGCGGTAGACCAGTTGCCATCCAAGGTTATATAACCCGGTCTGCTCTACTATTTACCCATAGCTAGGGGTGGAGAGAAGAAGAGGATTCATACCTTTCCCAAGGTTATTAGCACGTAAGTGAATGTAATGGATTCGACTGGAATTCGAACTCGATTCTCCGATTCTTCAATAAGAGCTGGTATCCATTAAGTGTAGTCTCAATTATTTCAGTCTCTATGCAAGGATTTTAGAACTGATCCCACTGATTATTATGAGCACTACTTTCATTTTCAGATTCCATTTTTTTTTTTCAAAACTTGGATAATTCTTCAATAGCAACGATAACTAGCTGGACTCTGTGATTAGCTTTTCTGTGATTAGCGATGGAATAAAATTATTATACGTATATTAAATATAATTTTATACATGAAAGTAATAAAATTAAATTCATATAAATAAATTATGAAAGAAAGAAAGAAAAGGTAGGAAAATATTATGAGCTGCAATTGGAAAAATAATGGTCATTTGCGAAACAAAAATTGGAAGTAATTTGCATGACATGATCCTCCATAATTAGACCAATAAAATTCACAGATGATATATTGTCATATACAGAAATATTATTTCTTTTAGTAAATAGATATAAAGGTTAGAACAGTTTGAATTATTGTACAATTTTGGGGTTACCCAATACAATCACCTTGTTTCTCATATTTTTCTTTTAAATAATTATTCATAAATTTTTTTTCTTTGAAGGTAACGTACGGACCTCAAGAAAAGTTTGACGATCACCGGTGAATGATACGTAATTGAGAAGGATTTGTAAAATAAAATAAAAAAAAATAAAAGGCCCAGGAAATAAAAATTGGGATTCAGATAGTCACATGAAATATCAGCATCGATATTTTAATTTCTAAATCTATTAAAATGTCTCAGTCAATTTTGGAAGAAGGAAACAAATTCCTTTTAGCAGAAAACTACAAAGCCGCATTGTCCAGCTACAATGTAGTGCTTTCATCAAAACCAGACGCTGAAACCCAGATTCAGTCCCTCCAGAAAAGATCCCAGTGTTATCTTGCCCTTGGAGACATCGACCATGCTATTGAGGATGCGTTAGAAGTGATCAAATCTAATCCCGATATCACGGACGGTTACACGCTTCATGGTAAGGCGTTAACGAAAGCAAACCGTTTTGAAGATGCGCTTATGGCCTTCCGTAAAGGCTTAGAGATAGATCCTAACGACAAGGTCATTACAGAGAATCTGCGGGAGATGCAGAAGGCCATCGTTAGTTCGTACGAGAAAAAAGAGAAAGGTAAAGATATGAGTTACAACGCTGTTAATCTGTGTTCACAAGAGCCTTATCCTGGGGATGACGAACTGGCCGAGTACGAGCGTGAAATAATTGAATTGAAAGGTTACAATAAATTACCGAGCGTCTATTGTGGCATGCCCGACCCAGAGTTGGCGCTTAAGTACCTTCAGTTGGCGAGGAAAGAAAACAAAGCAGGAAACTTAACTACGGCACTTAAATCCTACGAAATCTCGCTTGAAAAGGATCCCTTAAATTTTGACACGTGGACAGAGAAAGCAGCGATATTACAGAAGCTGGAAAGACATGGAGATGCTTTTCAATGTGTTTCAGCCGTCCCAGCAGAATGCCGAAGCGCCGATATTTGGAAACTTGGAGGTAAGTAACTTTTTGTACACACACTCACGAGCGCATACCTACATACATGCACACACACACACACACACACACATACACGCACACACACACACACACACACACAGAGTTATATATATAAATACACACACACACACACACACACTCATATATATATATATATATATATATATATATATATTAGGAAAATATATGACAAAGTGTAAAAAGATTTCTTGCAACACGTTTTCATCCTTTAAGATTTCATCGGACTAAAGAACATCAATTTATTCCGATGAGGTCCTAAAGATTTTACAGATTTCCTAAAATAACTCTTGATGTAATATCGTTTTCCATATATATATATATATATATATATATATATATATATATATATATATATATATATATATATATATATATGTATGTATATATATATATATATATATATATATATATATATATATATATATATAACACATATACAGAAACATACACGTATGTGTGCATGTGTGCGTGTGTATCGTAAGGAAGTTTTTCTATGTATATTTCTTTGTACCTTGCATTCAGAAATTTACGCAGATTGTTCCGAAAATAATGCCTCCAATTTCTTTACGCAAAAACAACAGATACAGGGAGAACAATAATACCGATACATAGAGAAAGTTTTCTGCTACAATAAAAATATTTTTTCCCAGATATTCCCTGTCACTGGTTATTTATTTTCGCCAGAGATGAACGAGTGTCGACATGTTGCGTTCATGAAAATCTGCACCACTCGAGGCGACTCGCTCTTTCACGTAAGCGAAGTTGGCGTCATTACCGTGAAAATGATCTTCGAACTGATGAAAGTCGGTAAGCACCAAATCTGGACGATGTGGTATGTGTAGTAGCACAGTCCATGCTAAAATTTTCAACGTGACCCATGGCAGATTTCAAACTAGTGTTGAGTGTAACGCTGTCGTATTGCAAGTGTTGTTTTTTTTTTCTTTGGCCTGGATTTGGAAGTTCTGGGTTTTAGCTTAGTTACCGTCGCGATTCAATGATCAAAGTTGATAATCTATCCGGATTCCAGGAAATTAAGCGAAATGGCCCCTTTTCTCTCCCAAAAAACTGCACATCATTTTCCCTGCAGATAGATGCGGCTTGAAATTTTTCTTTGACAAAGAATTCCCATGCCACCACTCATTTTGATTTTGTATTGTAATGTTGACACCACGACTAGTCACCGTTCATTACACAGCTCAGAAACCGAGTCACGTGGTTGTTTAGCAATTTCTAACAGACTTGCATACGCCGGCCTTTCTGTTCTTGTGTGTACATCCATGGGATCAATATAGCACAAACTTGGCTTTATCTGAACGTTACCAACATCATTTTTAACGCATTAACGCCGATATTAAACTCCGATATAATTCCATGAGCTGACCAAGGCGCTTTATATTTCGTAGTTGAACAACTGACTCTGCTTACATCCACTAGGTGATCTCCATACGCATTCAGAAAGTGTCGATCAATGTCAGCAGTTACAATTTTTCCCGCATAAAGAAATTAAAAAAAAAACACACACACACATATACTTTCGTACGCACTTTCCTGTCGGGCACCATTTGGCCAAACTACCACTCAACTGATATCTGTAACAAGAGCAAGATTTACAGATTATTGGTGGAAAGGTTCAACTCTCATACGAACAACATATTCCTCTGATATCGCGTGACAACATAATAAAATAGGGGGCATTACTTTTGGAACAACGCTCATAAATATATACATTCATAATTATTTATTATAATTTATTCCCGTAGCAGGTTGCCATTTCTTTCTGCGGTAGACCAGTTGCCATCCAAGGCTATAGAACCCGGTCTGTCCTGCTATTTGCCCATAGCTGAGGGTGGGGAGAAGAAGAGGATTTTATACCTTTCCCAAAGTTATTAGCACGTAAGATTTAAAAATCTGTAACATACATAGCTTTTGCTGTAAACCAGTTACACCTTTAGTCGGACTATTGTCCTCATCTTTGTCGCCATATTTGTCACAACGTTTCGGCCGTTGTACGCTCCGGCCTTCTTCAGGTGGTTGGAATTTCGAACTGAAGGACGGAGCGTACAACGGCCGAAACGTTGTGACAAATATGGCAACAAAAAGATGAGGACAATAGTCCGACTAATGTAAATACTGTACATAATACCTCATCCCCAGAAATATAGACAGACAGTTACACCTTATATATATATATATATATATATATATATATATATATATATATATATATATATATATATATATAAGAGGTATTTGTGTAATATCTTCTCGTTATGCATGTTTGAACAGCAAAGTACAAAAGTTATTTTATTATGTTTTATTTGACTTCAATTGGGATTCTTTGTTTTCAGGCAGCGTTTGAAAATATATTGTTCAATTCTTTTTAATATCGCTTTAATTCACTGTTCTGTCATTCATTTACGCAAGATCATTGGATAGATTAACCTCTGTTTCCACTTGTCCCTTTTGTCTTCATTACGTCCCATGAGTGTCAAATTTTCTAATCCTTCTTTCCTCATTATATGTCCTAGAATAAATGTACGCTGACACGAACACAAACATAACCTGAGGTGTCATAAAATTAGAAACAACAATACACTGCATGGTTTCACTTTCCTCTGCTTGTAAATATTGACACGACTGGAGGATATATATGTGACATAATAGGTGAAGATGTAAAATAGCTGTGTCAGTGTATCTGTAGCAGCTATGTGTGTCGGACAAGATTTAACACTGGAGATGAATGAGTGTTGGAAACAGAAAGATCAACTCTATCTCTGAGGTGGCAATTACTCTAGATTTTTCGAGGGAAACAGTATCGTTTGCATACATGGAATATGTGAATTCTGGATAGATGTCATCCGTACATGAAAAATACGCGAGATCACATCCCTACACCCAAGCCACCAATCTGCCACTGCGTGGCATGCCACTAGCGTTTACCGCTGGTGGACCGCTGATGACCGCTGTCGGACGGCTAGCGTGTTCCTCTCGACAATGTTACCACTGGCGGACCTCTAGAAACCCACCGATGGCTACTACCAAAGGACTGTTGGATGTGACGCAAAAAAGACAGCAACTTACAAGGCAAGTTTATCATCTAACGATGTGGAAGATTGTATCAAATCACATCATAATGCAACAATTATATTGCTTAAGTCATTTGCTAACGTATTGTACAACGGAGTTTCGTAACCAACAATCACCAATGGTACCATTATTATTATTAGCACATCATTATTGGTTATTGTGCATCATGTGGTCATCATTAAACTGTAGAGAAATGGTGCCATGTCACAAGGTCAGAAGAGTCACATTGCTATTTCTTTTGGATATACAGAAGAGTTCCTGTATGGGGGAGACAGTATTCCAATTTGTCAGCATGGTATTGTGCAAGTTAGCGGTATTTCTGTAATTTTATGGAGTGTGTTCTGTTGAAAAATTCGCAAAAAGCACTTGGAATATAGCATACATAGATTTTGTTGTAAACCAGATACACCCATTTATGTTCGCAATGCATCCGGATGGTGATGATTTGTTCCAGCAAGATAACGTGCGAAGATGAGACAACATTTATTCCAAGAACAGTCTGCTGACATCTAAGCGCACTCCTGTCCGAAGCGCTTGCCAGATTTAAAATCCCGCAGTCACACCCAGCAAGAAAAAACAAAACAAAAAAAAAACTCAGTTATGGACAACCCTGGAATATCCGACAATTCCGCACCACTCCTCACAGAGTCACTGTTAACCCGGCAAACCTTTATACCCGATGGTTTGTTCCATCGTACGCGGGTGACACGGAACTGGTTCTAGAAATACTTGACAGAACTCTAGGTAACTTAACCAGCAGATTTAAAACCTATATGAGACATATTTAACATCTGCAACTACAGTCAAGCTTACCTGACGTGGACAGCCCTGGAACATGACTGGATAGCTATAATTGCACAAAAATCCCAGAATCTTGTAGACACAATGCCACCTCGTGTAGTCACTGCAATTGATTTTTTTTATGGCTTATCGACATTTCCAGGTTATTTAAAGCCAGATAATATTTTTTTTACATTTTAAAAACTTCCTGGAGATAATAATTATTTACGGATACAACTTCTACTAATTAACCCATAACTGGGGGAGAAGAGAAGGATTCATACCTTTCCGAATGGTATTTGAGCGTAAATAACGAATATAACGAACCCGACTGGAATTGGAACGGCTCTTTGATTTTCTAATTTCGAGCTATTATTCATTACGCCACCAGCACATCCAAACTTACAACACCTGACATTCGCAGATGAAATTCAAGCAACTCGAAGATCTACATGTTAGTAGAAAGCTGTCTCCATTTTCTTTTGTTATTTTATCTTGAGTAAATACAAATGGTATTTTGTTATTTCATTTAAATAAATATGAATCTGCCTTTGCTTAGGTAATAATGTGTATAGATGCATATGTAGATGTTTAAATAAAACGATAGACGTACGTTTTAAAACATCCTGTATTAGTTCTCCAACTTCATCTCGGTTACTAGGTCTCCGTCATTCTCTTAGCTTCCTTTCATTTCTATTTATCTCTTCCCTATCTTCTATCTCACTTACTTTCCTTTTATGCCTTTCTTACTGCCTCTCGCTTCTTCTACCTATTCTCCTTCTCTCGCTTTTCTCCTCCTTTCATTATCTGTATTTTCATTCTCAACGCCATCTTTTTCTCTATATTCCTCTTTCGCATTATCCCTTTATATATATATATATATATATATATATATATATATATATAATATATAAAGAAAGAAAGAACAGTAAGATATATAATACGGTGTTCTTATAGATATTTTTATTTTTACAAAATAGTGCTCAATGTAAATTTACAGAGCATTAATATTATAAATTAATTTATTTAAAATATGTTTTTTTTCGCTACACAGTTCTAACCATGTTTCAAAAATGGAAGCTAAAAGCCCCGAATTTAATTTTGTAATTAAATTAAAGACATTAGTTCCATTTCATCCTCAAGCGAATTTTGGAGTAACTTTTAAAATTACTGAAATTTTAAAAGTTACTCCAAAATTATATATATATAAACACAAAAGACAACTTATCTTAGCCGACGCGTTTCGTCATCTGATGGATTTTATCAAGGCAAATACACCAGCTAACATAAGTTTTCCTTTTGTCTTTATTCATATTGTCCTCTCACTTAGTTATATCTGAATTTTTATACGCACTCACCCATACGGACACACACAATATATATATATATATATATATATATATATATATATATGTGTGTGTGCATGTGTGGGTGCATAAATGCATGTAACTAGAGATATATCTTTAGGATTGAGACCAATTTAATCTTCTAGATGCAGTGTCCTTTTAGGATATTCGCGATCTTGCTACTCCACAATTTACAATAATAAAAAGATTAAATTATCCCTTTACTTAGTAGAGTATAAGAATATCCTACTGGACACTTACTTGATGGCATTGGTCAGGATAATGGAGCTTACATGTAGGCAATTTTTTCTCTCTAAATAACATATGACAGTTATATAATTCCAGATTTGATTTATTAATATTGTTAGAATTATGTCTTTCCCAATATCATTATTACACAGTGGATACAACCTAACTCATATGAAATTTGAATCCGTTTCGTTCAATTCTATTATCCAAGCAATTAATCATTAATCCAAATCTTCACGTACGTGTCCATGATTGCAGCAAACATAAATATCAAAAGTACTTGCGGCATTTTCTACATACTCATACATAATTATATAAAAGTACACGTGCACTGGTAACCTTAACAGTAGAGATACTTAAAAACCTGAAGGGTAGGAAGTGGTTCAGACCTCAGTTAACAGAGCAAAGCAGTAATAATGGAACTGGCTATCAACTTTAAAATGCATACAACTGTCTGTATACACTCATGTGAAAGAAGTATTTATATCTATTTTAAATGAAGCCGAAATCCGATGGTATTTGCCAATGCATTCTCTCTTTTACTACTTCGGCTGGGGTACTTTCAAAATATTAGCTCAAGAACCAGGGAGCCATTTCCCCAGGCAGTATGTCTCCTGGGGTGGGGGTGGGTCATTACCCGGCGCCTGAAGCGTCCCCGAAAGGAGAAGTGTCGTGCACGTTAAACCTCGACCTTGTGTCACATTCGATAGTGACGTGGGGGCGCTGAAAAATCCAGCTTTCTCTCTTTCACACACGCCGCACAAATGCATACGTACACATACGTGTGTCACGTGATACACACACACATACACCCCCACACCCCACACCCCACCCACATATATATACATATATATTTGTAGTTCATTTTGGTTGCAGTCCCTCTTTAATACATGCTTTGTTAAACATGACTGACAAGGTGCTTTTGTTCTTATTTATGTGCCGTGTCAATCAGAACATAAGCAGTCATGGCTCTTCATAACTTCCTGCCATTTTAAGCTCTTAATAAACTTTGTCTGTATTTCTCATAAGCTCTGTTCCGCCATCCATTTACTCAAGCTCACTAAATATGTTATGCGTTCTTTTCCTTTGTCCCACTTGCCTTCTATCTGTCCCGTGAGTATCAGATTTTTCACTCCCCACTTCCTCTTTATGTGCCCTAAAAGATCAACTGTCTCTTCTTGATGTTAAGTATTAGTTTCCTTTTTGTTTCCATTTTTTACAAAACTTCGTCTTTGGTCACATGGTATCCCCATCGTCCTTCTGATGCTTCAAGTCCCTTCGTCTTTGAAGAAATCATCCAGCACTCACAGCATACGGGAAGACAGATTTTTTTTTATTATATTTTTCTTCTTTGCGAACAAGTGTTTTCTTTTCAAGACTTACAGAATTTATTCAATTTTTTTTTAATCATTTCACCACTAGCAAAGCAAGAATGCCATTAGTACGCAGGGAGTTACAGGGAGTGAAAGTGAGAGAAAAAACTATGTATACTAAGGATTGCGGAAAGGACAGAATATAAACGGGATTCAAGAAGATAGAAGATGGCGATTGACGTTGCATTTAAATTTTTGAACATTGTAGTTATCACGGAAGCAAGCAAACGGAAAGGCGGAAAGTGCGATAAAATAAACCGTTGGGGTAGAAGTGGCGGTTGCATTTACCTATTTCAACAATAAACGGGTGGGACATAGATGCCAATCTAGTACCATTCTTAATTTCATGTAGACGGGGCGCCAGGGAAAGAGTTCGTCAGAGCAGTTGCCTTGAAATTATTTGTGGAAAAGACAAACTGAAGCCACTTTACGTCAATGAAATGCTTGTTGTTTGAAAACGCTTTTGATTAATCTATTAGCTATATTCAAGAATTTTAGTTATACTGCTATAATAAATACTGTGTAGGTAGATATGATTTTTACATACAGCCGCAAATTATAGTAATGTTGGTTTAAAAGAGTCGAATGCATGTATTACATGATTTACCAATGAAAATCAAATAGCACAAAAGTAAAAATACCAGAATTTCTTTCTTTTTTCTTCATATCTCAATCGCTAATGAAGCTTTAATAAAAGTGAAACATGTTAGATTGATAAACATTTTCCTATTTGTTCTTATCGTTTTGTCTGATCCCGATTCGTATTTGATTTATATTTGATCATAACTCATATATATACATATATATACACACACACACACACATATATATATATATATATATATGGAGATGAAGTTATATTCGCATATCATCATTGATAGATAGTCATGATATGATAGGCGAATATAAACTCACCACCGTATATTATTATTTATAATTAGCTAGCTATAAAATTTCCACCTGTGTAAATCAATTACGGCATAAAGACAACACCTAATGGATCAACCCTAGCAGATTTTAAAAAGTGGTCAATACTTTAGCTGTAGAGCAATATTAAGAAAGTTTATATAAAAAAGACAATTCTCTCACCACACCACTTCAGTTTACCTCTTGGATCTTCAGGCGGTTTCAGCGTTTATCTATCTATCTAACATTGTTTATATATATATATATATATATATATATATATATATATATATATATATATATATATATATATATATATTGTGTGTGTGTGTGTGTGTGTGTATATATGTGTATGTGTCTGTCTGTCTGTGTCTGTCTGTCTCTGTCTCTGTGTGTGTGTGACATGTTCAAGACATGTTTTTTAATCATCATGTATGTATGGGCAAGTGACCGAGTGGTTAGAATGTTTGCATTCTGACCGTGTTCGAATCTCACCATGGTCGATTTATCAGGAAGGAGACTTCCTGATGTTATCGGACTGGAGGGGAAATTGCCTGAAAACCATACGCAAGTGCTGTCATCGTGGCCTTGTTCAAAATGTTGAACACACTAGATAACACGCTCTTTCCCAGAAAACTGTAACTAAGGTCTGCTCAGCATAGTTGCAGTATAAACCACAGGTGGTATCTGTGGGTGTTGAATAAACACAAATGCAAGCATCTGCAATAGGGATTGGCTAATCACCCCTGTAGACGGGTATCCTCGAATATGAGTGGTCATCTATACATGTTATGTGCCATATCCTTTCTGGGCGATCTCTACAAATTCCTGCCCCTTGAAGCTCTAAACATGTATGTACCTATTCTTTTCAGGGCGTGAGCGATCATGGCTCTACAAATTCCTGTCAGAAACATGAGAACATAAATAAAAAGTCTTTATTTTTTCTTTTCATCCAGACTCAAACAAATGATAATACGAAATAAACTTTTTCGAGGAATAAAGCTCTAAGTAAACTTTAACTCTTGAGCATCTTTGTATCTGCTCTGCCATTAGGTAACTTTCTCGTTGTTTCCTTTCCATTAATACGCGCTGTGAGTACTAAATTTACCAAGCTGTCCTTCCTCGTCTCCCAGATATTTGAACTGTCTATTTCTGATTGTAAGTATGAATGACTTTCTAGTTCATATTTTTCTTTAGAACACCCTCAAACAGACAAAGGTGGTACACGAGTGAAGGAACAGCAACACGCGCATAGATAAAGGAAGAGAAGTTTATTGTGAAAGACTACTGAAAGACAGGGAATCGGGTGGCAGGCTAGTAATTCCCGAAGCAAGGTTATTTACCTTACCTACCCACGAGGCAGGGTGTGGCACAAAGCCGTTTTTAATGCAGGACAAAACCGAGCCCGTAGGCTTGGGCAAAAATTCCTCGTAGACCCCGTAAAAAACGGGGTCCGGTAAATGTCTACCACCCCAGACGAGACTCTACCCATCGGCATAGCCTCATCTGCGTTCCTCTCTGCCCGAAGGCAGAGTTCGACCAGCACAGCTGGAGACGAATCTCCAACTAATTGCCAAAGTAAGTCGATTTATTTTGTCACTTGCTATCCTATAACCTAGCTAATCCAATTCACGACCCGTTCATTCGTTACAATTATTACGTTCACCACAAAAACCCATCAATCGCCAGTCAATCCTCCATATACCATAATACCGCAATACTCTCAGGGGGACCTACAAAACGCAACTAATTGCCGAAGCAATGATATGCGGTCAGATGTGGCACAAGGCCGAATTAAACGTGGGGTATCCGAGCCCGTGGGGTATCCGAGCCCGTAGGCTCGGGCAAAATTTTTTTTTGGTAGACCCCATTTTCGGGGTTTTATCTTCTTTTAACCCAGACGGGACTCTGCCTTTCGGCAAAGCCTCGTCTGGGTTCCTCTCCGCCTGAAGTCAGAGAGTTCGACCAACACAGCCGGAGACGAATCTCCAACTAATTGCCGAAGCAAGCTCCCTGGGATTGGAATGAAAGCATCTACTCCTAATCCATCATAAAAATTCAGAACGTGAATTAGTAAATACGAAACACTTCAAATACCTCGGTGTATGGATCAGTTATAGCAAAATTTAGTATAGGAGATAAGGAAACTGAACATAGAATAGGCTGCGCTAGGTTAGATTCTCCCAACACCGTAAACTGCTACGAAACTAAAACCTTAACCTAAAATCTCAAGTCATGTACTTCGGTAGTGTTGGGGCGCACCCACCTTCTAACTAGTAATGGACTGGTCCCTCTTATATAAGTCAGCTCTGGAGAGAGTTATATTTCGTCAGAGAGAGAGAGTCAGCGTGAGCAGTCCAGATAAGCTTACCCGGTACATACCGTTGGACTATAGACTTTGGATATTGTTCGTACTAACCAACCTTCGTTCTATTAATCACTATATTGTTAATTGCGTTTATGAATATACCAGTATTTTCCTCTACAACTGTGTTTGTCTTAATTCATACACCGACACGCGGGAAACTCACAACATCTCAACAGGTAGCCTCGTCTGATCGAGACTTTCGTATGGATTTCATGTATGACGTCAGATACGTTCAGAAATATAAAAACTAGCAGCTTCCTGCAAACTCTTTTTCAGATCAATAGCTAAAAATGTCTTCGAGCAAAAGAAGCATGTAGCACTTAGAAATAGCTATTCTTTTTCGAATCTTGTGGACTGGCGCTGCAGAATCACAATGAAAGAACTGTATCAAATAACAAAAATTACATCACTTGAGGACTTTTAGCAGCAGTAACGGCTAAAATGAGCATCAAGTGTAACTCGAAGAGAAAATAAGGATATAATAAAAATGTTGACATTACATACAACTCCAAACAACAACAAAAAAGTTAGGAAACGTCTTAAATACCTTTATGTCTTTCAATCGTAGATTTTGTTCATTTATATACACTTTTGAATTCAGCATTATTTGCAGCAGTGCAGCAGTTTTTATTTCTTCCCAAAGATCTTTCTTCGCTTGTCTATTGTTTTCTGTTCATATATATCTCTGTTAATAATGGCCCATAATTTTTTTGATGGAAAGATGTTGACATTACATACAACTCCAAACAACAACAAAAAAAAGTTAAAAACGTCTGCAATATATTTATGTCTTTCAATCGTAGATTTTGTTCATTTATATACACTTTTGAATTCAGCATTATTTGCAAAAAAAAAAAAGTTTTTATTTCTTTTGCAGATCTTTCTTCGCTTGTCTATTGTTTTCTGTTCACATATATCTGTTAATGATGGCCCATAATTTTTTTGATGGAATAATATCCGGAGGGAATGAGAGTTACAATGTTTTTGAAATCTTTTTTTTTTTTTTTTTTTTTTTGCATGGTGGACCAATTGTCTGCTTTTCTGAATGTTAAGAAGTATGGTGTCGCATACTGTAGCCTAAAGATTTGACGTTGTGATGTTCTACAAAAATATCTTGCTCAAGAAATAGCATCATCAATTTTCAAGGGATATAATATTACTGCTTTAAATACTAGACCAAAACATTATTCCACATCTCTATGTTTCTCTTTAAGATGTTTTTTGACAGTTTCCATATATATAAAAGAAAACATATACAAAAAAGAATTCTTGTTGCACAAGGTTGAATGTTTCTTGTACAATAACCAAACAAACACAAATACGTGAAATAATTTCGGTAAAGGTAGCCTTCGTTTTAACCCTTTTTGATCTATTCTTAGCTCAACTACTACAACCTTCGATATTCCCGTTCTCAGTAGTAGTATTAGTATTAGTAGTAGCAGGAGTAGCGGTACTTAGATTTTAGCGGCGGTATTTTGCTTCTTTGCCCTCAGCTTCAGCAACACACAGCGGACGTTTTCTTTTCAATCTCTGACGTCTCTCCACTCAGTTCGACTGCATTCAAAGACAGACGAATCCAAAACTCTCTCTCTCCTCCGGTTGGCTCGCCTCTTTATTAAGAGAACCGCCCTCCCGTGTCCCAGATTGTTTTTCTAGTGCGAACGTACTGATATACTACCAAAGTACAACTTCTATCCTCCGAGAATAAAGAATATACTTTTTCATCGATTGATTTCCAAGTTTCACAACAAGATGCTATTGTTTATCACCTCGCTTTTAATTATTCTGCCGCTCTTTGTATACTACAGAGATTCTTGTTTTAAAAATAAATTCTAGATAAAAACATCCTTAATTTTAACTTCGATTCTTATAGTGTCAAAATCCATTTCTTTTTTTTAAATGTTACAAATTATTATTGTTTCAGTAATATTTTATTAATAATCTGATATCCTTTGTACATTTACAAAAAGATTGTATTTCGTGTTCTAAATTAACTTTCTGTAACATTTTCATGTCAAAGTCTTTAGAGCATATTAACATCTTGGTTATTCGAAAACGCCTCTCTTACAGCATGTCCTCCTTTATTATCAGGGTCTATAAAAATAAAAAGGGAACTTTAGGAGAGTTATTTATGCACCTTTGGGGCGTCTCATTTTGCCTATGAGGGTTTTGCCTATGATATATACTGTTCCGTACAAAGTCATCTTTTGTAGTTCTGAGATGCTGACGTGTCCAGGAATTTTACTCACATGATTTTTGGTACCTTTCTGCATCATACCCAATACCCCTATCACAAGGATTTTAAGTTCCCACATTTTTGTTACTTTGATTTGCAGATCCATACTATTTAATTTTTGAATTTGTTTTTAGAAAAATTGCAATCCTGGAGGTAAATCATATCAATTAGTTGGCAGGTTCCTTTTTTTGAAATCTTTTTTGCCTATATCTGGTTTATTATTATTATTTCCTTTGATTCCTCTTGTATACACATCTTTCGTGTCCCAACCAGAGACCTAAGGTTAGAAATGGCTTCATGACATTTTTCTACTGATCATTTTTGTTAGAAAACACCACCAAAAAAAAAAAAAAAAAAAATCACACACATATTACATAGATAAAGCTTTTCGTAGTGTGTGAGCCGTATTTGTGAGCATAATTTTTTGTATTTCTTTAAGGCATGGGTTACCAGGAATCCCTTCAATGAGTCTATCGGAAACTTTTCCGATTATTCTGAGGCCCCCCACTGCAACTGGAATTATTGATGTCCTCATGTGTCACATTTTTTAGATTTCCACTTCAAAGTCCTTGTATTTTAATAGTTTATTATTATTATTATTATTATTATTGCAACAGATTTAAAAGTAGATGCACAAAATCGTCTCAAAATCAACACAAAGTATTAAGGACTTCAAAACTAGCTCTCGGCGTACTCTTCTTTCTTCACAATCATGTGTTGAGGATCAATTGAAAAGTAATGACTGTTCTTTAATTTCCTGGGACTTAATAGTAGAAGCATAGTGAAGAGCATACGGAAAATAAACTCGAATGTCTCTCGGGATTAGAAATAAATCTCAACGTCTACTTCTCGTAATCTTAACATAGTAACTTTCTTTCTTAATCGTGATATTCCACTTTCGAATCAGATATGTATACACGCTTCGTAAAGTATTTTTAAACTGTTACCTTAGCCATATCAATGTTTGTATTTTAATGCCAAAATTCATTTAAAATACAAGGCTTAAGCACAGTTTAATTTTCTTTTATTGCTGATCACTTACGTTATCGCTACTCCAACACTTCACTGATTTTCTTTAATTATTTTCTATAATAATATAATTTTGAATACTGTATATACTCAGTATAGTACGAGTTATTTATGATCAGTTTTGGGGCAAAACTAGCTGTCTACACTATACACAGGTAATCTTTTTTAAAGAGGTTAAAAATCATGCATTTTTAGTGATCGGTCGCACTAAAAGGTGAATAATAATTTTCATCGCTATAGGTTAACCAATACACACTGGCCTGCAGCAGAAGAGATCCGCTCTGGCAACACACCACAGCAGAGACTTAAACAACCTCAGTTTTTAAGGCAAAAAAAAAAAATATGTGTACAGAGTAGTTTTTCCTATCTCAAATTTGCATTCATCTTCATTTCGCAAATTTTTACATCGCTGAGCTATTGCTTTTCCAATGACAACCTTTTTGTTAGGATTATCAGGACATAATGCAGAGTGACCCACGAGTTGAGTTTGTGTTATGATAACTCGAGTCATTTGAAAGGCAATACCTCAGCGAAAATTAAGATGAATGCAAATATGAGAAGATGAATGCAAATGTGAGATAGGAAAACAATCTATTAATTCTTCATTTATATCAGCTATTTTTTATTTTATTTTAAGTGGTATGCATAGTGGGTGAGGTTTTACACTTCATGTAGCGGCAAAAGGGAAGACCCTTAGGCTACGTAAGAGGCAGGGTAAAAGAACTGCCGTAGTCAGACATGAACGCAAACAAAAGTAAAGACCTTCGTATCAGATTTTGAAGTATCTTTGTACAAAAAAGAATAAAGACCATTTATTTGCTATAAAATATGTCCAGGAGAATCCCTAGTGCTGCAATACTAGTATTACTCAGAAAATGGGGTCGCATTACACTTGAGCTATATGAAATATCCTGTTTTTCACAACCAAAAAAGAAAAAAAAAATTAAGGAGCGCACTACACATGAATTGATTTTGTATACCAATATATATAGTATACGAACTTATATCACTTAGTCCATATCCTAATAATAATAATAATAATAAGAAGAAGAAGAAGAAGAAGAAGAAGAACAAGAAGAAGTTGTTTAGGATTGGGTTTCCAGTCTCTTATGTTTTTCCCATCTCTTTCAATTCCAGTAACCCCTTGCGTCTTAGTGGCAATATTGGCTTTGCTTGGTATGATTTGATTTTTAAAAATATAATCACCTTATTACTGATTACTAATGACTGCAGAGTGATACCTTCATTAATTGCGATGAAAAGCAGCTATAATGAAGTTGAAAAAGTACTAGATAAAAATTAATAAATAGTTCGTAAATTTTAATAAACGTCTTAAAAATGTCGTTTTCTTATATTAATAATTATTAAGCTTATCTTAGAATAACACAAAGTCAAAATAAATAGAGAAAGATTACGTTGTGCGTTGTCTTGCAAATTTGAAAAACCTGTCTACCTTGAAAATCGGCATTTGAAATCCCGCCTTTTTATCTCTGGCTTTAATGGAAAATGCGCAGTAATCTCGACCACAAACAGAAAAAAAAACTTCTTTTTATTTTAAGTAGTTTATTAAAATTTATTCGGCAAATTTTAATAAAAATCTATCTGCTTAACAGAAAAATGTATTCCTTCACGTAGGCCAAAATCTTCCATTGAGAGGAATGTCGCTTAGTTACGAATGTTGCTTTTAAAAAAGTACACTTTTCTTCAACTCTTTGATGCAGAAAATTATATGCAACAGTTGTTCACATTCTAGGAGTCAATTGCTAACAACATACACATGTACTTACTGGGGCGCTTGTCGTAGAGGAATTGAAAACAAACTGGTCTGGTATCGCAGTGTTGTTAGTGTTCACATTGGTTCTTCCACTATGGTGACCTTGTGCCAAACTAAGTCTATATTAAAATGCCTGCCGTAAAGTGATGGTTAACAAGCGAGTCTTGCAGACCACTTGCTAGTGTACTTAGTTTGATTTTTAATGAAATCGCATAAATAAAGTTAATAAAACAAACAAATCAGGACGGCAAATAAACATCTATTCTATAATATAAAATATGAAGTGACTCATCAGTCACGTATCCTTATCTCCCCTACTTGAGATGATGAGATATTAAGTTGTTATGATAACAGAAGTCATTACTCGACGCCAGTAAGCAAGCATACCCAGTGATAAAAATTTAACAACGGAATATCTCATTAGGAAATAGGAAGATCCAGAGTACTAATTTGTTTCGTGTTAGCTCCTTTTTTAAACTCTTAATGACTTAAAAATCAAAATTCATTCATGCATGTATTCCCCATCCCTGACCTGTACAACTGGAACCCAACATGCCACGTACACAAGAGTGAATCATTCCCATTCGTTTCGTATTCCAATAGTAAGAAGTAAGTTCCATTTGGACAGCTTCTATCCAAGAACTGCAGCTTTATAGATGTTTTTCCAATTACTACAATCTTGACTTCTTCAAGTCTAGAGTTAACCATTATCTTTCTTGTATAGCCATGTGAACTTTACTTCTTGCCTTTTCTTACGCCCGGACACTGTAACCCTCTACCCCTCTGCCTTTAGTAGCTCTTGGACGTTGATTGGGGGTGAAGATTAGTACAAAAAATATGATGTTTCTAAATTACTTATGTACAAAATAGGACCAATACAATTGTAAAATTATTAATGCATGTCCTTCACTTTTTAACGGTACGGACAGAATTGTAGTTATATTAAGTTTATTATTAATTTCTTCGTCGGCCTCATCAAAAGTTTTCTTGTTTGAATTTTTTAGCCATGAAAATATGCACCCTCCCTCTTATTGTTTTCATTTATTCTTATGATTTCTTTTTTGTTTTTACATCTGTTTGCGTCTTACAATAAATAGTCTACAGTACTACATATACGTTTTTAAAGTAAACAACAAATTCCTTGAAATACTTTTAAAAAGTAGCACTCGCTAAATACGACATACCTGTCTAAATACACAAATATCAGTCAGAGTGTATCATAATAATAATAACAACAACAACAATAACAATAACAATAATAATAATAATAATAATTGTTGTTGTTGTTGTTTTTTGTTTTTGTTGAAAATGAGAAGAACAAGATAAACTTATTATATGTTTATCTCTTTCCTATGCCCGTCCTTTTGCTCTTTTGTTATTAAAAAAATCTCGCGTTATGATTGGCTGGTTATTTAAATGCAATAAGAACAAATTTACGGAAGATCGCATCGGAAACAATTGCTGTTATGCGTCTTAAAGGTTAATTTAAAATGGCGCCACAAATTTGATTGGAGTAAAAAAGAGACTAGTTAAGAAAATCTTTCCATTCTAGCTATCTCTTATTACTGTACACTTATTTAGCGGGTAGACGTGTTTGATTAAAAATCTTTTCTTTTTTTTTAATAATGAAATTAATATCTTCTGACCTAGAGATCGAGGACCTACCAAAGAAAAAAATATCCATTAATTTACTTTTTTTCCGGTTAACAAATGCGTGTTAATTTAAGTGATGTCAGCTTGTGTTGAATTGACAGATCAGCAATTCCTGGATAGATTTCTTTTTTTTTTTTTAATCAACGAAAAGGTTAAATATTTTTTAAATAGATTTATTTATTATTTTACTTTTCGATTAAAAGAAAATGTATTTTTGTCAGATGTTTACACCGAAAGAAGAAAAATATAAGTTGAAAAAATAAGCGGGTAATAAGAAGTATCGTGTTACTTATAATTTATTTCTATAAAATGTTTTAAATTTTTTCACATAAGCAATTGTCAGTATATACTTTGACTTCATTCGATTTATTTGGACTATTATCCTCATCTTTGTTTGTTATTGGTTTGTTTCGGCAAAGTACTTTTAGCCATAAAAAAGATCTCAAAAGAAAAAAAATAATCCCATAATTTTTGGTTGATAGAGGCTACTTGACCGAATCGTTGTCTCTCTAATAACACCTATAATAATGCCTATAATTACATCTATAAAAATGTCTATAATAATATCTATTACGAAGGTGAGAATATATTAAATAAATTGAATTAATCAAATATAATGCAAATTAGTGTGTGTAAGCAAATATTAAGAAAAAAACATTGAGGAAATGAAAAAGAAACAAACAAAAATCTTAATTGAATTATTTAAACTGTTTATTAACATTTTACACGTTGGATTATATTGTAATATTATCGACACGTTGTGCTTTTTAGTATAAGAATTGTAGATGAAAATCAACTGGCTTTTCTGTGGTTGTGAGTCCTAGCTTTATTTTGGCGTAGAATAGAGAAAATGAAAAAAAGAAAGATTGAGAAAAAGTTTTTATTTATTTATTTTTTTTTTCAATCTTCTGATGACTTTGAAAACCATAAAGAATCAGAAGTAGATAAATATTGATTCTACATTAAGAGACTAAATTTATCTCTTTATTGCTGTTCTTTAACCAAAAATGAAAAGATTCATATCTTTATATGCTTCACTGCTTTTCTTAGTAAAAAAGATAGAAAACAACTAATACAATCGAATTATTTAATACTTCGAGATCCAATACAATCAATAATACCGTTTTTAATCGGAAAATAATTTTACAGTAGGAACCTCCAAAAAAGTGATACCTGAGGTGAAAAATGCATTTTTAAACTGAAAAATCTTTCTTGAAGCTTTTATTTAAGTTTTCATTCCAAACTTCTTTTTTTTTTTTGTCTGTTGCCAAACCTCTGGGTTTGGGAACACTGCTTGTCGACTTCTCTGCCCTCGGGCAGAGAGGACCCCAGACGAGGCTATTCGGAAAGGCAGAGTCTCTTCTGTGGCGGTAGAAAAATTGTCCGATATTCATGTCTACATTTTATTTTTACCCAAAAAGCACCTGGAATAATCCCACGTAAAAAAAAACCCGGCCTTATATCACATCCCGCCTAGTGGAGAGATAACGGGTAAATACCGTTTTAATTCCAAGCTAAAGATTAAATTTAATATTTTCCAATTAATTAAATACTTTTTACGCATTTTCAAATCAAAAATTAAATTTTTGAATTATTTTTTTTTTTTCAAAAAAATCAGCCATTTTTACAAATCTGATCCTTCACAAGATAATTCTCATTATTAAAAAAATATTCAAAAATAAAATAAACTTTTCTGAAACTATTATTTGAGGAAAATAATAAAACTGATTGAAAGTTTAATTGATGTTGACAAATATTACTTTTTTTTTAGTTTAAAATATTATAGAAAAGTATTTTCTTTTTATATCAGATGCTTTGAAAGGTGTTGACCAGTTTTTAGAATATTTATTTAATGGAAAAACATTTTTTTTTATCCACGTAATATTTTTTTAAATTATAAAAATCTGTTATTTTGATAAATTTTAAAATCCATTAATATATAAACAGGAAAAACAGAAAAGAAAAGTGAATTTTATTTATTTCCTGCGGAGGGCTAATTGAACCTTCGGCCCCAAACTAAAGGGAGTTTTAGTTTAGCTTAAAAACACCAAAGGTTAAATTTGAAGAGATAAATTTTTGTTGAAATTCAATTTTAACTCTGATTCAATATAAAAAATTCTGGCTAAAAAAAAAATTTTATTGAATTAAATCCGATTTATGAGGAAAGTCCATTTTTCGAAAAATCCAAAACAGGCTGAAAATTGAGTTCATCAAATGATAAATCTGTTTTTTCTTTGATTTGGATTTTGATCTCATCAAATCAAATATTGAATATTTTATATAAAAAAGTATTTTTGAGATAAAATCAAATATTAAAAATGGCAATTCTTCCTTTTTTTTAATTATAAATTGTATATAAATATATTGTCCCATCTAAATTTTAAAATATTATTTTAATAATTTTTTTTAGTTTTCCATTTTTTACGTTTTTTAATTTGTATGTAATTTAATATATATATATATATATATATATATATATATATATATATATATATATATATATATATATATATATATATAGATAAAGACGTTAAAGTGGTATATGAACATCCAAATTTGAAATATATTTGATATATATTACAAAAATTATTTTAATCATTTTAAGCAATGAATTTCACGATATTAAATTTTGTATATTTGATTTTTTAAAACAGAATTGGGCATAGAATGTTCTTTGTATTGATTTTTTTTTAAACAAATTTAAGTTAATATTTTATATATATTATTTTATAACATTTCAATAACTTTCCGTAAACCTAAAGATTACTCACCATTTTCAGTATTATATTTATGCTGGTCAAAAGTGTTAAATCCACTAGCGTAGTTGATATTTATCATATATTTTAGTTAGATGATATTCATCACTTATCAACAAAAATATCGTACACTATCAATTAGAAATAGCACCATTATATTTATGCCTATTTTATTTCAAGGTGACGCTCAAACTGTAGAAAAACTCACGGAATCAACTTTTAGGTCGTCATCTTGATTTAACTCAAAAACTTTGAAAGTAAGCATTTCCAAGCTCATTTTAGGGGTAGTAAATTATAACTTTATTTTATTAATAAAAATGTTTTTTCTCTTCTGAGATTTAAAAAAAATCTTGGAGTTGATAAAAAAAGAACATCTAAAATTGTACGAAATATTTTGGTTATCTGATATATAATAAATTTTACACCAAAGCAAGTCTTTAATAGAAGAAAAAGCAAATAAAGAAGTAAGGCTTTACTATTTTATATGTAAATATCTCACACAAGAGTAGACACTGGAAATCCAAACGAATGATTTGATGCTATGTTGAAACGTATATTTTCATTACTTTTTTTATATATTTCTCTAAGAAATAAATTATAGATGAAGTTAAAACCATTTATTGGTTTTTACCCGTCTTGCCTTTTAATTCTGTCCATGACCAAGAGAATGTATATACAAAAACAACAGTTTATACCCAGTCCATGTAATTGGATATTAGGAAAATATGGCCTATGTAATAATCATTCTCGGCTGATTTTACAGCAAAAATATTTGGGATGGCGCCAGCGTTTTACTTTAAGTTCAGTTATGACAGTGGTCATTTATATAGGTGAATTATTTTCATTGTTTACTTAATAAATAAATTCACTTTTTTTTATATAGTTTTCAAAATAAGAGGCCAAACAATATAGGGAAGAAGATAAATTAAATTTTTCCTTAAAATAAAATATAATGAACAGATAGGCGATTTCAAATTTGTCGTTTTAAAAATTTCATAAATATTTAAATATATCATTTTATCCAAAAACTTGGGGATTGATGTTTTCATCCGGTGTATTTGAAATTTCAAATCTTTGATAATATATTCCATGATGATTCAAAATGGTTATTATAAATTAATCTAACTAATAAAATAAATTAATGACAATAAGATTAACTTATTTATTTTAAAAAAATTACGTTTGCACATTTGTTTTTTTTACAAATTTATAAATTAAAATTTATTATAGAAAATATCAAAAATTACAAAATTATATTATTGTGTATATCACAAAAGAAGTCGTTTTCAAAACATAATTTTAAGTCTAAACATTTTTCTTTTGTTTTTCTACCATTGATTTCAAAATTTTTTTTAATAAAAATGTTCTCCCAAACAATATAATATATATAAATAATTTATTTTTTTTTTTTTTTTTTTCACCCCCCAAGCAAGGCGGGGAAGCCACTAGGACGCAAGGGGTTACAGAAAATTTAGAGAAGATCAGATAGGAGTGATAGATAGAAGAAAGGATGAGGGTAGGATAGATAGATAGATAAGGCAACTGGAGATGTCGATTGACATTACACTTGAATAGCTGGAGATTATAGCTCTCAGGGAAACAGGAATAGGAAGGGAGTTCCACAGGCGAGAGGTGCGAGACATGAAGCTATTAGAGTATAAGAGACGGCTACATTTAGGAGTTTCGACAGTGAAGGGGTGAGAGCGCGATGCCAGCCTCGTAGGGCGTGAAGTCTGGGAACCAGCGAATGCAGCTCCTCGGAGCAATTTCCATGAAAGTATTTGTAGAACAGACAGAGAGAGGCGACGGCGCGTCTGTGAGAAAGTGACTGTAGACGAGATGCCAGAGCAGGGCCAACTATATTGCATATCCGCCTCTGGAGCCTATCAAGAACCCCGAGGCAAACAGAAGGGGCGCCAGACCATATATGGCAGCAATACTCCATGCAAGGGCGAATTGTTGATTTGTAGATCTGGAGGATCGATTCAGGGGAGAAAAATTTCCTGGCGCGGCTCAGGGAGCCAACTTTCCTTGCAGTGGACGAAGCAATTGACTCAATGTATTTGTTCCATCTCAGGTCAGCAGTCAACGTGAGACCGAGAAGCCGCAGAGAGTTGCTCTCGAGAAGTTGAGCGTCAGACATTCTAATGGAGGGAAGGAAGGATCTCTGTGGTGATTAATAGAGAGCAGTTTTGTTTTTGAAGCATTGAAGTTGACCAGCCAATTCATTTCCCCAGTTCACAACCGATTGGAGGTCCTTTTCGAGACGCACGGCCAGGTTAGTTTTGTCAGCGAGACTAGATTTGTTTTTGAGGCAGGAAAAATTGTGGTGTCATCCGCGTAGATGCCAACTTGGGAATTTATGGCGTCAGGAAGGTCATTTATGTAGATAAGGAATAGAGTGGGGCCTAGGATGGAGCCTTGAGGAACACCTGCGTTCGTGGGATAGGAACTGGAGGAGAATCCGTTGAGAACGACCTTCAATTCACGGTTTGACAGGAATGATTGTATTAGGTTATATAATCGACCCGTAATGCCATAACCCTGGATCTTGCGAAGAAGGCCGGCATGCCAAACCCTATCAAATGCTTTGGAGATGTCTAGGGCCACGGCTCGGGCTTCCCCGTTATTTTGAAGAGCTCGGTAGACTGTTTCAGTGATGGCCGTTAGCACATCAGCTGTAGATCTGGCAAAGCGGAAACCATATTGCTTGTCTGAGAGCAGATTATGGGATGTGAGGTGGTTAACCACCCCGGTATTGATTAGGGCTTCAAAGATTTTTGCCGAAGAGGGGTAGGAGACTGATAGGACGGTAGTTAGAAGGGTCAGAGGGGTCGCCAGAGTTCTTGAAGACAGGAACAATCGAAGAGGACTTCCAGCAGTCAGGAAAACAAGATTCCTTGAGGCAGTAGTTGTATAGTTTAGAAAAAGGGCGGGCGCCAGTTCAGGCGCGCATTTCTTTTTTTTCAATGGCTGGTATCCCATCTCCACCACTAGCCTTGTTGGGATCTAAATTGGAGATAAAAATCCAATACCAAAGATGGGGTTATGTTTAACCCACTCAATATGGCCTCAGTTCTAAGAGGGAAGTCGGGTATGGGTACACCGGAAGAGTCGAGCGTCGAGTTGAATGAAAATTTCCGAGCAAAGCATTCAGCCTTGTCGGTAGAGGAGGTCAAGACTTCGAACTGGTTGAATAAAGGAGGTATAGAGGGTTTGCAATTGTTCAATACATTCTTGCAGAGACGCCAATAATCTTTGGAATCAAATTTGCGAGATGCAATACGTTCCTTCATTCGAGCAGCAAATAGTGACTTAGCATCATTGAGGACACGCTTACATTCGTTACGGGCGGAAAAAAAGAGACGTCTATTGCAGTCAGACATGTCGCTACGGAATAGGTGAAAGAATTGTCTCCTATGGGCGATGGCGGCTGAGCAAGCAGCCGAGAACCAGGGGAGGAGCATATACTTGACCCTATATTTCCTTGATGGGATGAAAGCGTCGATTCCAGCTTTAACCCAGGATAGAGACCTCAGAAGCACATTCTTGGACGGGGAGCGTAAACACATCCATCCCAGGGGACATCGCGGAGGAAATCACGGAACGCGTCCCAGTCAGCTCGTTGATAATAGAACGAAGTTCTAGTGGTAGGAGGTTCTTTATAGGGGGTGGAGTTGAAGGAGATGTTAACAATATACTACTGCATGATCAGAGTTACCAATAGGGCATAGTTGCGAGGCGCTGCAGGATTCGGGGATGGAGGTAAATACACAGGTCGAGAAGAGAGGCTTTACCTTCCCGGTTGAAGGCAAAACGAATGGGAAGTTAACTATCTGTGTGAGGGAATGAGATTGAAAAATTAAGCGTTTGAATGCCTGATGGTCAGTAGTAGCATTCTTAAGCCACATGGTATGATGGGCGTTAAAGTCTCCAAACACAAAAATGTGAGCAAACGGGTGGAGGATAGAAGAGCCTTGTCTATGCTGTCAGAAATGCTATTTAGTATCTCACAGTCTTGAGAGGATGGAGAGCGGTAAAGGAAGAAGAGATAAGATACCGCATTGAGGAGAGAGATAGACGGAGACACATATATGACTGGTCTGGTATTCGAGAGAGATACTCTCTGGCCAGAGGGAGATGTTCCTTGACGTAGACACCAAGACCGTGCATGTAGGTTAGAGAGTCTTTTCTGAGGAGAGGAAGATATGGGGATCGAGAGATCAGAAGAGGGGATAGATGAGACAAGGTTTGTCTCATAGAGAGCCAGTATATCCGGGCATCTTTGCAGTGAGGAAAGATTCCAATACTGCAGAAGTTTGTCCTAATGCCCCGGATGTTGGAGAACGAAATGTTGAGGGGTTTAGGTGGTTTTGAGATAACTGGTTTAGGGTTTCTCTTTATAGGTTTTTGTAACTCATGTTGAATTTTTGTTGAAAATATGAAAGGCCTGAAAATAAAAAAGGAGACAGTTTCGACCGTGACGCGGGCAGAGAGGAGTTGGCAAAATCTGCATCATAATGTGGCCTCAGGGCTGCCAAAAATTAGTTTTGACTGCAGGGACACCTTTCCATGTTTCTTTATGGCACATGTAAAACACCCCGGTATTATACAACTGTTGATCAGAGCAGCTTTTTGAAAAACGCAAGAGTTATTTCCTAACTACCAGTCGGAAACAGCAACCAGAGAACTGTCAAGCATGTAATTCAGAATGAAGAGATGTTGCCACAGACTGCATGCATCACGGGAGAAACAGAAACCTGCACTAATACAGAGGCCTTTTATTCAGAAGATAAACATTAACCCCCACCTAGACAAGAAACAACCAGGTGTAAGCCTCTTTACATGTCCAATAGAAGGGGAGGAGGTTGAAAATTGTCTAAGAGACTACCTATCTTATATTACAGATAATTTTACAAAAAATATACGATATATCAACAAATTTTTTTATTTTTTTAATTGATAAATCAATCAAATAAATTTTGTCCCAATGATTAATGCACTTATTTGATTTTTTTAGGATGAAAACTGGTCCGAAATATTAAAAAAAAGAAAAAGTAGAAAAAATATTTATATGAATGGAATGAGGTAAATGAAGGGTTTTCTCTTTAGATTCTAACAATTGTTTTCAAAGGTTCTTTGATGCCTGTCCAATAAAAAAGCTTGAATTGTTTTTCTTTAAGACATTTTACTTTCCAAATCTTAAATTTTTGCAAATCTCCAATTTCAAATTGGTGGGGGCCGAGGAAAGAATTTTGCTTCCATCATACCAAAAACGATCGTAAAAAAATTAAAATTAATCAATTTTTTTCTAAGTTTATCAATCCGTGATAAGTCAAAATTATTTTATCAATCTTCTATTATATAATGTGTGTTTAAAAGAAAAACAATTTAAAAAATTTATAAAAATTTGTATTTGATTTTTTAGAAATAATTTATAAAAAAAATTAATCGCCATTCATCAATAATCCATTTTTTAAAGGTTTTATTCCCCATTCAGTATTTTTATCTCCATTGTCCTCCATTTTTAGCAATACAAACGGTAATTTCGAATTTGCATTTCAAGGAAAAATTTTTGCCAAAATTTACATAGTAATGCCATGAAAAATATCTATTATTTTATACTTTCTGTTTCTTTTTAATTAACAGATTTGATTGCCAAATAACAAAAGACAAACCTATTCTCCAATTAAAAATCAATGGGCAGAAAGAAATTCATTTCAGATTAAGTTCACGTCCTGATGGATAAATTCATTCTGAAAAAAGAAAATATTTTTTTTACTTAAGAATCGTTTGTTGAAATTTTGTTTTAAAAAAATTCAAGAACTATACTTAAAATAGGTTTATTTAACTTTATAACAATATTTTTTTAATAACGCAAAAATATTTAAAATCGAACAAATACAAATAAAATTATAATTTTTTAAAATTTCAAAGTATAACGAAATAAATTATTTCACCTTGGATAATACTTTTTTTGTTTCAAAATATCTAAGACATGCAATTTTTCGGAATTGAATGTTGTACTGGTTTTCTGAACGTCTGAACATTGAATATCCGTATATCCAGAAATTTCTCTATTCTTAAATTTTGCTGTCATTTTTTTCTCTGTTACGTTCAATGATCAAAATTTTATTATCACCAGAGTTTGAAAACTTGTGTTTCAATTTTGTCTTTGATAGCTTAAATTTTATCAGAAAATTGCTAAGTAAACCTTTAAACTTTTTGTTGTCTTAAGTAAATGGTTAAAGAAATAACAAAACAAGTTTAGATATATCATATATTAAACAGTAAACAACAGAAGACTTTACAATGAAGTGAATAATTTGACCCAGCGTTCAATCTATTCGTTTGTTTTCCTAGGCCTTCTTCCTACAATCTTATAGAGGCGGAAGTGTCAACATAGACTCCCAGAACAGGATTACGAAACATTTCCTAAGAAATAATAAACATTCGTATTTGAAAGTGATTTAATGGATAAAGTTAATTGAAATGATCGATATTTAATAAAATATCTGTAGAAATTTATATATCAGTATAATTATGTGTAATATATGATATGTATTTTCGAATATCAAAAATGATTCGAAGTTTTTTTTTAATTCATTTCTTTCTGCAATTAGACCAGTTGCCATCCAAGAAAATAGAACCCGGTCTGGAATGTCATTTTCCCATTCATTTTCAAGAAAAGGGGTAAGAAGATTATCAAGACAACATAAATTTCAAATAAACGGTATTAGAGCACGTAATTGAATGTAATGGATTTGAAAATGGGATTCGAACTCCCACTCTGAGATTCTTCACAAAATAAAATCCGGTATCCATTACTAAACCTTCCTTTACCGATATTCAGTTTTTTCCACAATAATATCAACAATTACATTATGAAAGAAAGCCATTTCCTTTTTTTTTTAATGGTATAGTACTATAATATTAATCAATACACATCGAACCTAACCTTTTCAATGGGTAAAATACCAGTCCAGAACAAATATAAACGATATTTTGTAAGCCACTGTTATCAGACTCGTCACCTTTCCACTTTTCTGCAAGGCTCAGACCTATGGTTATAGAAAACGATGAAGCAAACCAAAGGGTAGAGTATAGTAAAAGGAGGTAGATTAATACCTTTCCTCACTTTTAGAAATTGTTTGGGAACCCATCTAATCTGTTTTCCCCACAATCAATTTGTCCTGAGGTGGACGGTATCAGCATTTGTGTAAATTTGCAGTCTGTAAAACAGATCATACAATAAAAAAAAAAAAAAAGATTGGCTCAGCCAACAGCAAAGAAATGACGAAATTGCGCATTTAGCAAAGTCTGTCGCTGAATTTTCAATGAGGACGACGCTATTTTGGTTTTACTTATTCTAGCAAAAAAATCAGGCAAAAACATGTGTAAGAAATGCCAGTTTAACGGTTAATGATTTTGTTTTAAATTGTTTTTTTTTTTTTTTACTATATCTATTCGTCTTGATGTGTGGGAGAAGGTCTACGTAGAAGTATAAAGTCTTTTTTTTTAGTTGAGATGCATATTCGGCACGTATCCTGAGGTCGGGGGAAGTTTGGTCCCACGTTTACCGTAAAATGTTGTTACGTGTGAGGATTTACTAAACGTAACTTAATCTGGCATGAGGTCACAATAACGAGGATCCCGACTTTTCCCCTAAAAGCGAACTTGTCTACCGGACGAGTTCGTAATCCACTGCAAAATTCAATATGCTGAATTACTTATGGAACTCATATTAACGTAATTCACCAAAAAGTCTTATGATAAATTAATATTGGTGAGGTTCAACTTTACAGAATTGTGACACAGGACTATATCGAGAAAAACAGATATTTTGCCTAATTCAGCACACGACTAAAATAATGACCTGTTAATATATTCGCTACTTTAGGTGTCAACTGCTAGACAGCAGTATTACCTAACTTTCCTCTTTTGAAATTCACGCCTTGTCTTCCTTTTGTTATTCTCACAATGCGTAACTAATACCTGCTTGCTTCCTGGTGATGCTATTTAATCTTTGGAGAATTTAATTTTTGTTATTCTTGACCTAAACTTTAATGTTGATGGTTTTAGTAAAATTGAACTCATTAGCACTGTTTTTTTTGTTTTTGTTTTTTTTTTTTCAAAATTAAGATAAAACTCTAAACAGAGCGAGTTAAACTATCTATTTCGGTTATGCTAGCGCCATTTCGTTTTGTTGTTATTTATACAAATTTTATACTATCGTTTACCGAATACAAAGCCCAAGAGCCACTCAAGTTAGAGAGTTACTAGATAAGGTTGTTGTAAGGGCGTACAAGAAGGCAGTAAGAAGTGCATACTATGAGGATATGTAAGATAGATAACGATCGAAGATCAAAGAGATTAAGATCGTAGTGAAAATTCTGAGGAAGAAGCTGTCTGAGTGGACATTCTTCCGTACCAATGGAATACGAAAGAAAGGAGGATTAGCTGGATTAGAGGATTAGGGTGATTAGAGGATTAGGGTGATTAGCTGAATTAGAGGTTAGGGTGATTAGTACGTGATATAGTGGGTTTGAATTAGTAGAACCAAGGAATGTAGCTCGCCTGAACATCTGCAATGGAACTAGCGATAGTGTAGGAAGAGGCTAGCAATAGTTTATCTGTGGGAAAGTGGTTGCAGGGTGGAAAATACTTCATCACTCAGAAGGCCAGGTAAACACTTTTGAACTTAAGGCTGAATAGTGAGGCTTGTGCAGCTTCTGTCCAGATATGACAACGTTAATTCATTTTTGGTTTGATGTGGCTCTTGTGAAGATAGAGAATGATTAAAGGAGACAAGTACTTTCCGGAGCAGTACAAGGAACCGATCATTTTTTTCCAACGTCTTTAGAGTTTAGATCGTATATACAGGATTTACTTGAGATCTGGTGTGAGTCCAAATTGAGGTTCCGGGTAATGAACTTCATTGAGAGTACAACCGATCATCATGGCTTGAGAAAATTCTTCGTCGTCTCTGATTATTAAAAGTTCCTTACTTTGTTTTGCAGGTATTGAATGTTACAAAGCAGCTCTTTGAGCTATGCGAGTAAAATCAGCGGATAGATCAGCTGCCAGGATCAAGTCATCTAGATTTTTGCATGTGCAAGTCTGCATATATATTTACTAATGATCTGAGAATGTTTTTAGACAATATAATTATAATTTTTAGCAGGATATGGAATCTGAACAAAAGTGGAAAAATTTAGACAAAGTGGAAAAGATTTTTTATTAACAACCTTATTGACAGCCTTATTGAAACACTGATTCACTTATGATCACCGAAGTTAAGCAAGATCGATTCTGTTCAGTACCTAGATGGGTGACCGCTTAGAAACACCAGGAGCTGTAAGTTTGGATGTGCGGGTGGTGTAATGGATAACTACTCGGAAGTAGAAATCGGAGAACGGACTTCCAATTCCAGTCGAGTTCGTTATATTCTCTTACGCTCAAATAATTTTTGGGAAACGTATGAAACCTCCTCTTTTCCCACCAGCTATGGGCTAATTAGTAGGACTTGTATCAGTAAATCATTATTATTTCCAAACACTTCTTATAATCTTTTCTAGCTTTAAAAGCTGTAAAAACAAATCAATCAATTAACTTTAAAAATTTGTCAATAAAAAAACTTTCCCACTTTGTCTAATTTCTCCACATAACTATAATTAAGTTCGTTATAGTAACGAACTGCCGAAGAACATTCTCAGATCATTATATAATGTGAACCAGAATCATTTTCAGAATTATTTTCAGAATCATTCTCAGATCATTACATAGTGCGAACCAAAATCATTCTCGGAATCATTCTCAGATCATTAGATAATGTGAACCAGAATAATTTTCAGAATCATTCTCAGATCACTAGATAATGTGAACCAGAATCATTGTCAAATCATTAGGTAATGTGAACCAGAATCATTGTCAGAATCATTGTCAGATCATTAGATAATGTGAACCAGAATCATTTTCAGAACCATTCTCAGATCATTAGATAATGCGAACCAGAATGATTCTCAGAAACATTCTCAGATCATTAGGTAATGTGAACCAGAATCATTTTCAGAAAGATTCTCAGATCATTAGATAATGCGAACCAGAAAAAAGGGGTAGGACAGAAGAGAGACTCATAGAGGACGCCTGCATTGCTCATATGGGTTTCAGAGAAGGACAGCCCATTAACAACGATCTTCATGTTCCTATCCGATAGGAAGGAGTTGATAATTGAGAAGATTCTTTCAGAAATCCTATAGCCAGAGAGTTTGCGTAATAACCTCTAGGACATACTTTGTCAAAAGCGCTTGAGGTGATCGCTCTCATGATGGATATATTATCAAACGCTTTACTGACACTATGTTACGGCACTGATAAAAGGTTACAATTAATGTTAAGACATTGTTAGCAGAATATTCAGCAGAAGCACATTTTACAAATAATAAACTTTCTGAGCAGTATTGTAGTTAGGTTTCTTTCCAGTTGAGTAAAAATCAACGAAACTTGTTAGCACTCTAGTGACCAATTATCTCTCTTTGAGTAGATCTTTACTGTTTAATGTCCACTATCCCTATAGAGATACATGATCACCTATGTTCTGAAGGTTACACGGCGTATAAGCGAAGAGAATACTATTGTGCTATTGAAATGTATCAATAGCCAATACATTTGAATTGACAGAATTTGAAACTTTTACTTTTTGAGGAAAAGGTGATTTACTACAGTTTAATTAATTTTTTTGTGAATGAATAAGTACTGAGTTTACATACACTTTCTTTATTAGGCTAATTTGCATTTCTAAAGTGTGTGTGAATATTGAAGAATGCGAAATTATACGTTCTCTTTCCCTCTGTATTTCCTGAGAGTGGGTGGATCGAAGAAAGCCCTCTTGTGGTTCTGTTGTATAGATTACAATTACTTTCGTTATCTTATGGTCTGTATTTTTATCAGTCAATTTGCTGCTTTCCTATTGAGACAAAAAGTAGAGGAAGATACTGCAAGGGAAAAATTTAGATAAACATATTTTCAGTGAATGGATAGCGTTCACCACTTGAATGATTCTTATCGTTTTTTCGTTGAGCGAACTTTGAAGCGATACGCATGTGTTGGATTAAAGAATAGACAAATTACTTGGCAAAGAAAAATAAACTATCCCTCCTCTCTTTCTTTCTTTCTTTCTTTCTTTCTTTTTCTCTCCGATTTATCTCCTTGCCTCACTTTATTTCCTAATTTCCCCCCTCTCTCCTAAAAATACTCTTCTCTCTCTCTCTCTCTCTCTTATTCACACAAGTGCACAACTTTCACACACACGCGCGCACATACTAAGAGGTGCTGAAAAGTTATCGGCCTAACCTACTTCCTAAAATCTGATCAAAGATAAGATGTTTTTAATTCCCTTCTTAGTCAGGCCAAGAAGGGATTAAAAAAGTATTTTTACCAACCTACCACGCACGAGTGCAAGCTTTCACACAAGCCAGCGCGCGCGCACACACACACACAGACACACACACTCAGACACATTATATAAAACCGAAGCCTATACACCCTTTTCTTCATATTTCAAAATATAATTCCCTAGTTCCAAGATACATAATAGGATTGTAGTTTGTAGGAAGATGAATATTATTAGAGTCTGAAATTGTCAGTATGGTAATATTAACCGTTTCCTTATAAGGAAACAATCGACACTCATTGACCGAGCTGCAAGTATTTCAGCATTCATAAAATCTTCCACTTAAAACAATTATTCAGGAAAATAATTTTCTTAAGTCCAGTAGCTGTTAACGATCTTTCCAGTATTGATGGGTGTTTCCTTCTTAACCTTTTATGTGGAGTAGTGTTGAATGTCACCATCTTCATTATGTCATTATTTTCTCTTCGAGTTACATATGATATGGTTGTTGCTGCTGCTGAAATTCGTCACGTGATATGGTTTCTCATATATAGTACAGTTCTTTGTGATTCTCTAGCTCCAGTCTACAAAGTTCGAAAAAAAAATAGTCTTCACCAAGACCCACAGGCTTCATATGTTCAAAGCTATTTGTAATCATTGGTCTTAGAAAGCAGTTGTATAGAGCTGACAGTTTAGATATTTGTGAACGGGTTTAGCACCAAATATGACATCCATATGAAGGTCTCGAAATGACGATGCTATTTAGCAATATGACTCGTGTTTTCCTGTTGGTGTTTTGGTTTTGTGGCAATTTGCGATGTTGGAAGAAACTCTTCCCACCGAGGGTTCTCAAAATTGACAACCTCTGAAATGAAGATTATACATACTGTTGCGTTCTGTGTCGTCTCGGGATCCCACGCTATTAATAAAAACGGTATCAACGAAAAGGGTCATTTACTTTTGGTATTCGTTTTATTAAGAGTTGCAGTTTGGATTCTAAGGGGCTGTAGGAGGACTGGCGTGGCAAGAACGCATGTTGCACGTTTGCTCAGCGTCTCTCCAAGGGTGGTCGCAAATCCGGGTGTGGGAGGCATATCGACGCTTCAGAATTCTTGAGACCCTCTGTTGAATTCGCGCCTTTTTGGACATATTTAAAAACAAACAAAGGGAATCCATCACTGTCAAAATACACTCTAACCAATCGTTGACCATTCTGGCCCTGGCTTTCGTAGTCTGTAAAAATGCTCTCAAATATTTTTTCAATTTTTATTTATTTATGATTATATATATATATTTAACACATACACACAAACACACACATACATACATACATACATACATACATACATACATATATATATATATATATATATATATATATGTGTGTGTGTGTGTGTGTATATATGAGTTATGTAATTTGTAGGTCAACCATTCTAGAAGAAAGATGGAAGAGTAAGGCTTATTATTCTCCATGTCTTATTGAATTTTGCAAGGAACTGATAAAAAAAGCTAATATAAATAAGTAAAGAAGAAATATTGTGTGTGACATAATGATTATTAACATAGAAAACGGAATCAGCGAAACGAGTTCAGTTTCTGGGTGACATTGCTTACCTTTACTTCAAACTAATTGCCTTGGAAAACACATGAATCCACTTCTCCCTGCTGCCTTTCTCATTGCAATACTATGTATAAGAAAAATCAGACACAAACACACACACACACACACATGCGTACATACTGAAGTGCATACACAGAGACATCTCCTCTAACACAAAGACAGGCGGCCATTCATATGCATGCATACATGTATTGAAACGTAAACTCAATCCAACACATTTCTGAAATAAAAAAAAGTATTATGTATAGCAGGTGCATCGACATAGAACAATGATTAGTAAACTCGCAAGTCATCACAACTGTATCGTGTTTGACCCTTACTGGGTGCTTCTCATATAGTTATTTATGTCGTCAACTGTTATTTCAGCCAATCATAGTCGCTTATGGTTAAGTCGGTACATTTTTTATAACAGCGATAAAAATTCACGACCCGACATACTGGCCAAACCTAAATTTTTTATTTCTTTTTTAAGAGCTTCTTGGTCGGGTTAAGAACTTGCCAGCGCTTCTTTTTATATCCAACTTTTATACATTTGCTGAATGTTTCATCCACCTCAAAACTTGTTAGATTTGATTTTCAGTGTTATTAAATCTTTGAGTGACATGGGCCAGTTTAATGTAGGCAAAATTGATTTTGAAGTTTTCAGAATATAGTGTATGATACTAAAGCGTGTTTATAACAGGTTTGTTAGACTGGAATACTTTTAAAAGCTCATTTTTTTTTTATTTCGCTACGTGCAATTTTGGGAGGTATTCAAGCTGGGGGTTAAATTGCATTACAAATGAGAAGAAATTTAATTTAAAATTTACTGACGCCGGTCATTCAAATGTATTCAAAGCCACGTGTAGCCACTGGTTAGTGGTACACTGATTTTTTTTTTTACTTCAGCATTTGTTCTCAATACTTAGCCACACAAGTTGACAAGAAAATCTCTAGTATATTCTTCAATTCCATATATAGAACAATATAGACAACAAATAGATTATGTTATACTTGTCGTATGTTTACTTATATTTTTGACTGTGTGATAGTAAGGTGGTAGGAGGTTAACGTCAGTAGTAGCTTTCAAGTAGTAGCCATACTGTTTAAAAGTGCTCAATGTTATACCATTGTGCTATGATGAGCTTTGTACTGTGAATATAGTTAATGTAAAGTTCGTTTTTTAACTGGGTGCGTCATGAATCTGAGTGAGAAAGAAGTTGGCATAATTGATAGTGAGTTAATGCTTTAACTTGTCGTTCCATAAATGTAGCTTTTACCCATTTGGCATTGTCAGCAAAATATTTAGACGCATTCCAGCAAAAAAAAAGTCGCACACCGTTCCGTTTTCGAATAGATTTTGCCACATGCGTCTTAAAAAATGTTTTAAACAGGTGCATAGAATCTCAGATTAGCTTGTGTAAGTGAGCGAAATGCCTTGTCTGTTGTGATGGTTAACGTGGAACCCCAACGTAGCCGTGCCAGTGCGCGTGTCTTTATATATATCGATAGGGCATCTACATATTGCACATGCGCATTAAGCCTCCGGATGTGCGGAGATTTCTGTTGAATGCATGCCAAGCAGTACCAACGCGAGCCGTACCAAATTACCTAGCTTGGTAGCAACCAGTAACTTGATATCTTGACAAACAGCTATATATAAAAATATACACTATGCTTCCTTTCGATAACGATACGAATGTACGCAGAAGAAAGCTTTTCTGATCCCGAGGACTGTGAATGTTTCTTTCTCTTTCCCAGTGTGTTTGCGAAATTTAAGAACGGTCTGGACCTTTTAATAAAAATTAGTTGCATAACCATCACTTATAGTCAAATATGAACTGAAATAGAAAGAAGATAGTAAAAATGAAACAGAAAGAGAATTAGTCTATTTATGCACATACATATATTTGATTGAAATAGATAGATAGACAGTTCGGTCAATGTGAACTACCGTATTTGACGGCATATAAATCACACCTTTTTTTTTTTTTTTACTAAAAATATCTTTTAAAATTTCCTTGCGTCTTATATGCCATATGTAGTTTTAAAATTCGCGATAGTCGGCCGAAATTAGCTACCTGGCAACTCCTATTAACTTAGACTCAGAATAACTTTCATATACCTATTGTTATTATTTAAAAGGCAGATTAAAAATGTTATCGTTGATAATATTCATTATATTAATTTCATCACGTTTAATATTAGTACTTTGTTTCACTAAAATTATGTGCAGTAAATTCAAACTATATATTTGTAAAATATATTTGTTTCATTAATATTTTTCTTGCGATAACTTCTGGTTGCATTGGTATAATTATTTACCCGCTGCCCCACGTAGCAAGATGTGGGACAAGGTCGAGTTTAAAGTGGAGTGTCCGAGCCCGTAGGCTCGTGCAAAAATTCCCTAGAGACCACGTAAAAACGGAGTCAGTTTCCCGAGACGAGACTCTGCCTTTCGGTAGAGCCCCGTTTGGGGGATACCCTCTGACATAAGCGAGGTAAGTATGCATTGGTATAAATACAATTAGAATTTTTATATCCTAATTATTTCAATAAGACGTTTTCTTATAGTGGAACACACCTATTCTTTAGTTAATAGACTCTCTCACCTATAATAAGTAGGGGTAGTAATAGTAACGAGGGGTAGCAGTCGCTCAGTGAGTTGGTCAGTCAGTCGATGTCGGACGACCGTTAGTCGGATACTAAAAGTATGAGCCACCACAACTAGATTTCTCTGCGTCATTACTTATGATATCAAGTTCCTAACGTTTTGTACGTCGAACCTATTTTAGGACCGACTTAGTACAAATACAAGCCTCCACTGTGAAACCACTCTACACGTTTACAAGACGCAGGCTGTACAGATCATATAAAGGATATAATAAAAATTTTTATACGCTCGTGTTCTTTTTTTTTTTCTATTATTTTACGTTTAATTGTAATCATGGTTTGTTTAACCAAAATAATATCTCATAAATATACATTTATACTGTACCATTTACTAATAATTTTACTAATTACTATTTTTTTTTCTTGATTTGCCCTGCTGAAATTGGAGTGCGTCTTATACATCCCTGGGTCTTATATGCCGTCAAATACGTTAGTTGAAGTCCTTGAATCAAGTGAGAGATGTGTAGTTGTGAAGTGTTTTCAACAAACGCCGCTACTATTAAATACGGCAGTCTTTATGGAAGGGCAAAGTTGATGGAGAGAACGTTAAAATATTTTCTTCATTTAGGGGTCTTACTGCTGCGAGTATTAGTGAGATTGGTTCTTCTTAAAGTCATAAAACTCTTTTGAAGTCGTCGTTTAGTTTCGACGTAGAGGAAAACTTTCGCTACAGTTTTAATACATTGTTCACATACGTGTGGTTAGAACACTCGAATTTAGATGTAAATTGATCCAATCAGTTTATTTGCAAAATATGATCAGTCTAATCACGTAGCAACAGATTATTTTACAATGAATTACTATCAGCCATTTGCGTACATAAATATTGCAATGAAATTTTCGTTTGTTTCATTTATCAAATTAACTGTCATTTATCTCTTCCTCATCTGCCATATTATGCCCTGAAGCACCTTTGTATTTCTATATTTCGTAGATATTATGAAATGAATTTTAAATAGGCTTCAGAATTGATTGAGCCTTACAAATTTTGGTCACGTGCTTTTGATGTTAAATTCTTTTCCCGAGAAAATCTTGATTGTTGCTGTGAATGATTTTAACCTAGGTGTAGGTGTACTTGGCAGAAGAGATAAAACCGGCGCTTTGTAATGAGATACGGGGGTGTGCTCCTGTTTTTTGTTGTTGTTGTTGTTGTTTTTTTGTTTTTTTTTGCACCAGTCATAATATACCATTGGCGTTCATGGATTCTCTGCTCCTAAGGTGCCATAGCTGGCATGCTTCCAAAAAGAAAAGTTGGGTTAGGAGTAATAGGTCTTTTATGGTGGGTCTGGTGGATATGCTGGTGCTTCAAGAGCATTGCTTTATGAACGGG
>CAHIKZ030002064.1:7500-105000 GCA_903632075.3 Acanthosepion pharaonis | reverse complement strand
GAGAAAATGGATGACAGTACAGGGTTCAGAAATAACGAAAAGACAGAATGTATTTAGATCTGCAAGGGACGGGAAATAGTGGATTGCCTACGCCCTGAGAGGCCACGACACATAAATAGAGAGAAGGTCCCGTTAAAATATCTATACAGATATTTATATTTTGCTTGTGAGACAAACACACCAGGTCACAGCATGTGTAACAGGTTGACCTAAGTTTTGATTGGTTATTTGAGAAAAGAACAAGCAATGAAAATAATAAAACAGCAAAAAGAATTAAACAAAATCCACATATATTACTAAGAGAAAAGGTGTGGGCGTGATAGAGATAGGGGTGGGAAGAGAAAGCGAGAGAACGGAGAGAAAGAATACAAAAGTAACTGAATAAAATTCACCTACTAATAAAGCAATGCTTGGTAAGCTAGTTCCAAGATACCATTGCTAGCGTAAAGAGTTTGATTCTCTTGGAGTGGCACTTTTCGCTTGTGGGATTTTCTTCCTGTTTCTTGCTTTCCAGTCAACTTTGATTTCCAAAATTTGAAATGCAATGTCAATCGTTATCTTCTCTTTTCTTAATTCCTGTTCTGTTATTGTTCTTACTACTTAATAGTGTTTTTTTTTTCTCATATTTTCTCAAACACACTAAAGCCCTTGCGTCCTGGTGGCTTTATTTCCTTGCTTGAGTTGATATGATTAAAAAATATATGTATATATAGGGAGAGAGAGAGAGAGAAAAAGAGAAACGGACAAAGACAGGGAGAATGCGGACATAGGAATAAACACTATATGGTGATTGTCAGTTTGAAGTTTGTTTAAGGCATGAAACTGACAATTACTATGCATTACAAAGTTTATTCCAATATCCATACTATCTTTATTTACAAAAGCTCTATTTCCGATATTGCACAATCTTCCCTTAAATTAGAGAAAATGTTAAACATATATATATATATATATATATATATATATATATATTGCTCTGGCATCAAATAAGTTCGCCCAGTGTATTCCCATAGTAAATAGCCTGTGTAGTTATTGTGTTCAATATCAAGAAATAGAATATTAATAGTAACAAATAAAAGTAAATGATCACTTGCCATTTGACTGCAATATTTTACGATCAAGCTGCTCACTAGTGAGTGCAATTTCCGCAAAACTCAACTCAGAGTCGGGACACATAAGTGAATATTTGATTTTTATTTGGTATAATATATATATATATATATATATATATATATATATATATATATATATATATATAGTAAATGCGGATGTCAGTGTGTCACACTTTTTACACTTTACTCCGAGTGGCGGTAAAATTTATACCATTTTGGAATTAGGCCAAATCCGTGAGCAAATTAAAAACCTTCCGGGGCGGATCTGGATCTGCACTCCTGCAAATTTTGGATTTCCAAGTTTTCATTACTGTGGTTGTTTTCGGCGATTTTTTTTACGTGGTTTTTGGCAACGAATTTTTTTGTGCAATAACAATGTTTATAACTTGGAAATAAATTTGAGAATAATCGAAATTTATTGCGAAATCCAGCGAAAGCCACCCATGAAATAAAAAAAATTGTTTGTACGGAAAGTAAGGACCTACGTACATCAAATTGTCTTTAAATTAAGTGGCGACAGGAGAATTGTCTTTGAACTTTTATAGGGTAAGCTTAAGTGTTAGTGCAATGCTTAAATACAGTGATCAATTTTGAGTTCTCTAGTTTATTGTTGCTTATCGCATCTACTTCTCCCTATTTATTGCGATGAAGGCCCAATCAAGAGCCCTGCTCTAATTTGAGCTTATATATATATATATATATATATATATATATATATATATATATATATATATATAAAAAAGAGAAGGGGAAGAGAGAGAGAAGAGATACAAAATGTACATTTGTTGTAGAGCGATGGTTAACAAGCTAGCGTCTCAAACCAAGCGCTAATGTAGCTAGTTCGATTCTCACATGCAAGACCAACGGGTGATAGCGCATATGTTGTTAGTAGGGAGGTCAAGAGAGTCATTGTTAATAAGCTGTATATACTACTAGTAAAGCCCTGTAAAAGACTAAATCACGTCTATTAAATGTCCGTTTCGCCAATTTGACATACATGTTAAGTGTTCTCAGAAGAGCGAATTTGTGCAAACAGGTATAAAGGCGAATTACATACAGTGGCCGATGAACACCAGTGAAGTGAATGTAATAGAATTTTAACGACTAGGCAAAAATTGTTATAAACTCTTATCTTTCATTCTCTCAGCACGAGTATTTAATAAAAATATTAATCAATTTGCTCATATAAATGAAAGCATTATTAAAGCATATTATCAGTTTCGCTAGTCTTGCCTCAATAGTAATTAATAATATTTGTGTATCTATTTGTGCCAAGATGTTAAAAGATGCCTTGAATTTTTCTCCTTACAATTCAATAAGTCCCGATTTTCCGATATACCTGATGACAGATTACCGGCGTAAATCAATAATTGGTCTTCTTAGATTTTTAAAAAATCTTTTCATGCCATTTCCTCTTTTGCTTCCAATTGTCAGACAATGAGAAGGAAAAAACGTTATGGACCGCCTTTTATAACAAAAATCCTAGCAGAAAAGAACAATTTTTTTAAGCTTTGAAACCATCTTCTTGCCAAATCTTGTCTTGGTTCAAAACATTAGACGAGACGAAGTGACACGAACAGTGTGACCCGACCGAAATTACAAACGGCATATTATAGTATAATCGTATATTGGTATCATCATTATGTCATTATACCACACTGTATGACATAAGCATATATATAAAGAGAGGTGACAGGTAATTTTCACAAGATGAATAACATTCCAAAGATACTCACAGCATTTCGCACATTCGAACAAGATTTACAGATATTCATATATTTTCTGTGTTTCTCAGAAATATTATATAAGGTTCCCAGTGCCATCTTTTGTACAATGCTAGCAAAATCTCAAAAGTGTGTGTTGATTAAGTTCTTTGTTACTTGTGCAATCAGTTAACTGATTCTAATCTAAGTTTACTCACATATAGGAAATCCGATCAGCATATATGATGCGTTCTTATTTCTATGGAAACTACGACAGATACTGGGAGACAATAAAATTAACAACGTTGGATAGGACAAGTTTTCACCTCCAAACACACTAATGTTCCATATCATTACCACAACTGGATGAGCATTTTCCTGATGGAAAAAAGGCACGCTAGTAAAAAAAAAAATCTGTACAAGCTGAGGCGACATACACATCTATGTTACCACTGCTGAAACTAATTACTCTTTGACTGTGTTCACATCCGCTGTTCGGTCTCCATAAACGTTCAGAAAATATCGATGAATGTCAATCGGTAAAATGTTTTTCGCATGGAGTAATTCAGGGACACTGCTCTACTTCGTACGCACTATCATATCAGATGTTAGTTTGCCAGATTGCCGCTCATCTGTTATCTGTAACAAGGCAAAAAATTAAAGCTTATTGGCGGAATGTTCAACGTCTACTCTCATACCACGAACATCCATCTAGGATATTGTGAGCGAATATAATAAAATAGAAGGCATTACTTTTGAACATCCCTCTTATATATATATATATATATATATATATATATATATATATATATATATATATATATGGGTGTGTTGAAAAAAATGCTTTCGAAACAGTTTCTCAAATAGGATCAAATAATCAAATATCACAATTCTTTGTTTATTTTTTATTTATTTTTTTATAAAATCTTACACTTAAACCACTTTTTTTAAGAAAATAGGTTTCTAAAGTCCAGAAGCTGTTATCGTTCTTTCCAGTATTGATGGGGGGATTTCCTCCTTCCTAATTTTTTATGTTATTTAAAGAATATCATATTCGCACCTACTGAACTTGAGAAAACCATTCTCCAGAAAAAATTATTTTAAGAGAAAGATTTTATAAATTTCAAACGACAGTAATACTGGCTGCTCAGTTAAGGAATATCGAATGTTTCCTTAAAAGGAAACGGCTAATATTACTATTACACTTACCATATTGAGAGAATATATTTATAAAAGGGTATGGAAATTCTTAGAATTATAGTTTTCCTTTCATTTAATATCTGATTTGATATTTCTTCCAGAATATGTAAGTATTCTTGCCACAATAAGCAGTATATTATATTGATCTTTTCTTATCTTGGAAAAAAAAATGTGTTTAGTGAGGTTTATACCATGATTTGAACTTTCTTGGACAGTCTCAACGTCTACCTTTGGTAAGTTTCGATGGAAACATCAGAAAAACATATGCTACAAACTTCTTCGACTTTCTCGTAAAATCGTTATATATCTTTCTAAAACATATATTAAAAATATTTTCACTGCAAGCAAGGCAATAAAAGCCACTGGGATATAAGGGATTGTAGAGTGTGAAGTAAACGGAGAGGACAATAAAAGAACAGAGTTCAAGATAATGTCCAAGTTCGCAATTAACAGGAAAGCAGGAAGCTGGGAGAGTGTTCCAAATGAGAGAAGTGCAAAAGAAACTATAAGCACTGAACTTATTGGTTACTAGTAATTTTAACAGTGAAATAATTTCTGCCAATCTAGTACCACACTTAAATTCCTAAATCGAGGTACCAACGAGGAAAGCTCATCGGAACAATTACCGTAAGAAAAAATATAGAAGAGATAAAGGGGAAAAAACGGTGGTAGGGAAGTGAATTCAAAGATTTGATGCATTGAACCAGTGGCGGACTGACCCAACAAGAGACTGGGAAATTTCCAGATTGGTCCAAAAATGATGTTCCATCTCTAGAAATAACCCAAAAAAGTAAAAACTAAAAAAGAAATATTGCGTAGATGCAGGGAAGATTTAAATAAGACTTCTTTGATGCTATATTTTTTTTTATTTATTATAGTTTGAAAACAATTTCAAATTGTTGCTTTGTAATTTACTACGACTGGTTGTTATATGATTAAGATTTTCATTTTTATTATAAAACTAGCAGTAGAGCCCGGCGTTGCCCGGGATGTAACAGTAAGAGATAGATCAAGTATCGACCATCATAAAGACTGAAAAATAAAATTGACAAAGATTATTGTTTTAATTAGTTTTTTTTTTTTTTTTTTTACGAATTGGTCAAACCCAAACTCAAACAAAAACATTGTTTTCAATCGTTATGAGTCTACCGATTGAATAGAATTTTATTATAAACAATTGTCTTGTAAATGGAATTTTTAAAGCATTCTGAATGTAAAAATAAAGAAAAAAAAGTGTGCAAGACAATAAGAAACACTGCCAAAAAAAAATGAAGTTTTGTTGAAATCGGTTGAAAAATGTAGGAAATCCGATCCCATATATAAACGAACACACACACACAAAAACAACCTGGGTTTTATAATAAGTATAACTCGATATGAGTTGTCCCCATTTCATTCTCATGCGATGCCTCTTAATCGTGTTTTCAAATTGATTTCGTGCAAAAACAATTGTGTTTTTCCCATTTTTGGCGCTGTCAGAACTACCGCAAGGTAATTTTACGTTGTCCTGTGAAGTTTTGTTGAAATCGGTTGAAAAATGTAGGAAATCCGATCCAATATATAAACGTACAGACACACACACACACAACCTGGGTTTTATAATAAGTATGATTATTGAAATTATCTAGTATTATGCATACATTAACATAAATAAATAAAACAATATTGAATAGATGTAACATTTTATTTGCCTAAAATCTTTACTTTTCTTTGAGTTCATGAACTACATTTTGGGATTAAGTGTGTCCTTTTTGAGTGAGCCCTTTTACAAGTTTTCCCGCCACTGTCTCGAAGTATTTTATAAAGAGTATTAAATAGTATGCAAGCCATTGCACTATTTTGCCTTGAATGTCACCATGAACCAGAATTGCAAGATGGAAGAGAGTAGAAATTACAGCGGCACAAAATGCGCTAAATGAATAAAATGAATTAATTAATTAAATACTAAAAAAAAAAGAAAGAAAATTTAAAATTAGAGAAATGCAAATGAACCAAAAAATTGGAATATGACAGTAACTACTGTATTCTGTAGCATTTGGGATGGTGACGACCATCATTATTAAAAGACTAGAAGATTTGAAACACAAGAAGAACTGAAACCATCCTTACAGTAGTATTGATAAATTCGGCAAGTGTTAACGATGATCATTAACGTCGTTCGAAAATATTGTACACGCCAATTGATTGATTGATCTGTTTTCTACGGCTTATCAACCCTTTGTAAGTTATTTAAAGCCAGAAAATATTTTTAGATTCTAAGAATTGTTTTATTGTGCGGGGAGAGTAATACTGACTTAGTGATACAAGTCTTACTAATTAACCCATAAATGAGGGGCGGAGAAGTAGAATCTTTCCCAAGGGTATTTGCATGTAAATGAATGTAACAAACCCAACGGGAATTGAAGCTCAGCTCTCCGATTAACAACTCTGAGCCATTATCCATTAAACCATCCGCACTCTCGAGCTTACAGCACCTAGTATTTCTAAGCGGTTACCCATCTAGGTATTAACCAGGATCGACATTGCTTAACTTCGGTGATCGTACGGAACTGGTGTTTCAACGTGATGTGGCAGTAAGCCCTGTACTCGTTAAGTAAGTTGTAAAAAGATTTCTAAAATTAGCTTTGCCTATGGGAGTTCGCCCGCCTTCTGGTTGGAAGGAAACTCTAACTTGCGGTGATCATGGAGAGGCGTGTGTTAGACACAATAATGCGACGGAAATTAGTTCTTGGGAAGAGAAATTTGCTTAAACATTAAAATGAATATCTTCTATTTCAAGTAGGACGATAAAATTTACATCGTAAGGTGAAAGGAAATCTAACATTAGGGGAAGTAGTCTTATAGGAAGAAATTAATGACCCCCCCCACACACACACACCTCCGCCACATTTTTTTTTCCTGATTAGAAGTTAAGAAAACTCTTTTCAAAGGCCACGTGATTGCTAAAACGCTCGCGCGTTATATGCATAATCTTGAACGCCAAATTACTTTTGGCCACACACATTATTTTAGCCTTGCAGCTAATGACAAAACAATCACGTTCGTCAACTCGAAACTCACTACGGTAAGTTACTAGAAACTAATTTCACACAAATTTTAGATACGAAACTTTAGAAAGGCAGGATTGATCAATTAGTATACTGATGTTTTACGAAATAAATAGCAGAAGAGTCAGCTGGTACGATATGCAGTAGCGATTCTACGGGGGAGGGGGCGAGAAGAGCCAATCCCCCCCCCAAAAAAAAAAATTGGGGCTGGCCCCCTCGGTTACCCCAACCACCACCACCACCACTTTTCTAAGTTTTGTAGAGGAAAAAAATTAGATCAGACAAATTACATTGTTCTGCTAGTATTGACGTTAGTATTAACCCTGTGATTTCGTTTTGAAGTTAACCCCTCTCTTGTGGTCCAACAGCTTGAGAGTGGAAAAGAGGGCAAGAATAGATTAGAACTCCACTATTATGAATGAAACGTTATTCCATTTAATTTAGTGAAGTTACATACTTATACTAAAACTCGTTCCTAAGTTGTGTATACGATAGTGGGGTAGTATGAAAATAAAGACGCTGTTTGAATTCCTCACCCCCACCGAAAAACTTTCCCCACCCAAGTGCCCCCCCACACACACTTTCAGAGTTCTAGAATCTAGAGTCATCTTCCATAGTTAAGCAGTAAAAAGATGGACAGAGGTATGTGGGCTGCACTGTGGTTAAGGTGGATGCGTATTTTACACTTGCACCAGTGATCGTTTTGGGACAAAAAACAAACAAACAATATTTATAGTCGGAGTAATGCCTTATCTTTGTCATCATCACAATATTTCAGCCGTCGTACTCTCCGGCCTTCTTCGGGTGTCAATCGATCCGAGTAATCTTCAGGTAAGTTCGGAGAACACAACGAACGAAAGGCTATGAAAAAAACAACAAAGGTGAGGAACAGTAATCACCTTTGTTGATTTCTCTTCGCAGAAATTCAGACAGGAAAAAAAAATCAAATACTGAAATTATAGGTAGACACATCTAAACCATTTGGAAGATCGGCGTAACGCAATCTTCCTGCTCTCATTCCTTCCTCATCATTTACTTGTCATTATGTTGTACTATGCTTAGTAAATACCAAAAACAACAAAGACATTAACATTGTTTTCATTTGTTATGCACGAGAAAGTCGACCAGAAAGCCTTATTCGTTCACTTCGACGTCGCTGTATGTGAACAGACAATGCGATATGATATGCAACGACACTTCTTTTTTGTAATTCTACACCTAAATATTTCTCCTGATGACAGCCAACAGCAGCAAGAGGAGCGTGATATATTCTTTTTTTCTCTTTAATAACATCTGTTCGTTGCGAATCAAAGTGAACGTGTGTAAACGCTCACAACTGTTTGAAGGCACCTCTGTTTCAAGAAAATCCTTGTAGAACAGATTCACACATTTTTCACGATTATTATGTCTCATTCTGACTGGATCTATCGTCAACACGAAAGATTAGTGCCAACGATGTAGGAAAAATGCGGTCATGATATACTTGTAAAATCAATATTTATTTACCTGGTGACTGAGATAGTTATGAGTTACTAACTCTGCCCAAACCAATTATTTCATTTTAACTATCACAGTTAATTACCCCAGTATCAAATTATGCTAAGTTTAGGGAATATTACAAAGTGGTTCAATGGTTAACGAGCGAGTCTTACAAGCCATTACTACAGTAGTTAGTTCAATACTAATAAGGTGCTCAGGTCTCACTTTCTAACCATGATTTTAAAATCATTTACACAGTTTTGTGGGAGATTGCTTATTTTAAACTCTGCAGATTTTCTCCACAGACGCAAAGTTGCAAGCCTATCGCTATTTCCACGCCAAATGTTCAGATAAGCCCCACTCTTTAGTTTCACCAGTTCAGACTTTATTATTATGACACGCCAAGCCACTTCCACGGAGTTTGCATCACCTTCATTACCTCTGTATTCCAATTGTAAGGAGAAAGAATCACTCAGACATGTTTTCCCCACGAACTGCTACTTTGTGGAATATACTCCCGCGTGGATGTTTTCTTGAACACTACAAATGTTAGCATCTTCAAGTCCATGATTAATCGTTACCTTAATCTTCACTTCCTACCACCCCCTAACGTTCATATCACACACCTCGTTGAACATAACTATTTTAATAATAATCCATTACCTTGAGCGTCTCTTGAGTATTGTGTTGAGTGAACATTTTTTTTTAATCATTTCACCCTCAACAATGGCAATAAAGCCACTAGAATGCAAGGGGTTACTGAGTGTGAAAGAATGTGATAAAAATGAAACATTAATAAGGAATGAGGACAATAAAAGAACAGGATTTAAGAAGGAAGATGACAACAATTGACATTGCATTTAAATCTTTGAAGATCAAAGTTGACCGGAAAGCAAGAAGCTGGAAGAGAGTTCCATAAACGACAATTGAGAGAGAAAAAAATAACTGTTAGCATAGAACATAAAGTCATACCTAGCCATTTTAAAAATGAGGAAACCTGCGCTATGTACCAAAGATGAATGTTCATTTATGTTTTCATAGAAAAGGCACAGGGGAACTGCATTATGGTGTATAATATTTAGTCATTTATAATGTTAATTTATTTACTTAATACTTAGTATAAAAACAAGGTGTCACATAGTTGTTTGGTGCGGTAAAATAGTAAGTATTGGTAAGTATACAGTAGCATCCATTATTAAAGATCGGAAGTTAAAAATTTAAAATGCATAATCGACTGTGATAAAACTTTGTTCTGGACGTTTCACACTTTGTAACAAAGAGATTTTGTTCTGTAACTTTCTTTACCCTTGGTTCTTTTTTATGCAAATTTACCAAAGTTTAGAACAAATATTTAAGAATTGTTACCGCAATATTTTTTTTATTTCAATCGAATCTGTAGAATCAGAATTTCTTTCATATTACAAAAAAGTTTTCTCTAACATTTGACGCTATTGTACATTACTAAAATAAACTATCTACTGATCTTTGTCAAGCAACGTTATGCTTGTTGAGTATCTAAACATAACTGGTCAGTGTTCGAACCCACATAAAAGACCCGGTTTCCAGAGCTAAATTTCATCGTGGGCGGCCCTAGGCACTTGGAAGATCAGTGCTAGTTAAATCTTCCTACGTCTCTGCCCACTTTGCTTTGGAAAGGATTATGATTAAGCCTAGAAACTATCAATAAATTAAAATGTTGCTTGTCGTATGGAGATATTTTATTGTTGGACACATACTTTGTCGCTTGTTGATAATATCATTTTGTCAGTTTTGATCATCCACACTTCAACTGTCTCGTGAGAGCACGTAAATTTAAGTGGGATTTGATGAATATATAGATATATATAGCAGATTCCGTTCGTTGTGACGAAAAATGTATCTGGTAATACATACTGAGAAGAGGGAAATTCTTGCTAGTAGTAAAAAAAGAAATGAAAAAAAAGACTATATAATATTACTTTGAACAGCTTTTTTTTTCTCAAGTAGAATTCTTTTTTACTTTTTCTTGCTTATTTGTTTACTTGCTTTCTTAATTTTTCTTTTGTTAGTCTTCATCACCTAATATAGGTTCTACATGACAGATAAGAACTCTTTTCTTTCTTGACTGTAATAACAAGAAGGGTTCTTGAAGTTAAATAGTAGTTAGTTAGCGAGTCTCATTTCACCATTCGTTAGTATAGTGTAATTGGCCCTAGCTTCGGTGTACGCGCTTGGCTCCCCACCTTAATAAATTACAATTCTGCGGGGAGACAGAGTAAATACTTAGTGTATTCGGTCCTCACGAGGGCCCTGTCCTTTAGAATCTCTACCTGCTCATATTGTATTATGAGTAGCTTAAAAAATATTTATTATCTATACTCTTAAACATTTAAGAGCGTAGGCGTTCATGACTCTCCACCTATTATTTTTTTTATTATCTGTGAATGGATATGTCTTCTTGGGAAGGATAGTGGTGTGATTTCCCGTTCTTCTTCACGGTTCGTAATTCAAAGTTTTACTTTTCTTAAGACTGGTTGCCAGAGAGCCTAGTCTACTCTCCTGTTTAATCCATAGCTGGAATGGGCAGAAGAGACGGATTTATGCTTTTGCCAAAGGAATTGGTGTGAAAGTGAACGCAATAGACTAGGCCAAAATTTGAACTCGGCTCACCGATTGCACTCTCCGCACATCTTACCCTGCACGGTTGTACATAGGATTGTTAAATTTTTCTAATTCGAATAAGAGTGTAGTATCTGCTCGAATCCTTGGCTTTCTCTGCAGGAACCAAATATGCCATAATTTAAGGCGGGCAGAAATTGGGAAAAGCGATAAGAAGGTGGAAGAAATAACGTTTATAAAAAGCTAGTGAAAAACGGAACGGAAATGAATAAATATATCAACCGAATTGAATTGAGCTCTCCGGGTCACTGACGAATTTCGCATAGAAAACGTTAAATTTTCCCTTCCACTCTGCTGTGCGACCATAATCTAGGGGTAGAAACTCTAACTGATGCCAAATCCGTCGGGTTTCGATCCCGGCTTGAAGCAATTAGGCGTCTAGCCACACTGAAGAGCTGTGACACAGCGAAACAGTCTGTCTGTGGATGACACTATATATATATATATATATATATGTGTGTGTATGTGTGTGTGTGTGTTTGTGTTTGTGTTGGGTGGATGTGTGTGTGTGTGTGTGTGTGTGTGTGTGTGTGTGTAAATTAGGAGATCAGCCGATTCCGCTTGGTTTCAACTTTTTTAAATATCTGGCCGGAATCGCCTTATTATATATATATATATATATATATATATATATATATATATATATATAGGTTTAAAAAAAGGATCGCCGGAGAGCAAGGACAAATCAACCTCTTCTTGAAATAATGAGATCACGTGATGGGTAACTGAGTATTGTTCAAAGGCGTTACTATTATTGCATCTGTGATTTACAAAGTCACTCCTACAAACGGACATTATATATATATTATACTTTTAAGTATTTTATACTTAAAATCTCTACATGTTAAATTTTGAGGTTTTTTATACGTGTATTGAGCACTTTTTAATACTACTGTTTCCTGGTCTAATACAACTCTGACCATTAACTTTTTAATATATATATATATATATATATATATATATATATATATATATATATATATATATATATATATATATATATATATATGTATATTAATCGATTTTTTTTATCCGAATGATTCTTATTACTATAAACATTACAAAAGCCAGCAGTTCAGCTACGGAGATCAATCAGACAGAAAAAGGTTTGAATTACCTATTTAAGGAAAGCATATTTCTCGTTAGTACATTTACGACTCTACTAGCGTCAGTTTCGTACCTGAAGCATAAACAACAGTAATTTTTTAATGGATTTTTTTATCCGGCATTATTTCTTATTACTATAAATATTATTTTTAGTTGGTACACGTGTTTGAGTAGTTATCCCCCTTTTTTCTTTTTCTTTTTTAAACAGTGAAATTATTATTAACCGGCCTAGATTGAGAATATCTACTAAAGAAAAATTGTGCCTCCGACAAGAATCGAAACTGCGTTTCCTCTTTTCTCTATTTTAGAGCAGATCAATGCTTGAATTACATATTTAAGGAAAGCACATTTCTCATTTGGACTTCTACTCGATTCCTGTCTCGATTGGAGGCACATTATTTCTTTAGTAAGGCTTCTTAAGCTAGGCTGGTTTTTGCTGAATTATTTAAGAAAATAAAAAAGACAAGGTTAGCGACTCAGAAACGTATACCTACTAAAAGTTAATAGTAATAATATATATATATATAAATATATATATATATATATATATATGAAACAGAGCGTGAGACAAACAGACAGACAAGGGGAAGGCATGTAGAAGAAAAGAAAGATATAGAGAGACTTGCTAACTGGATGTCAAAAGATAATGAGCAAAAAGCTGAAAGACGGGTAAATTCAGACTAGACAGGCGTATAATGTGGAACAGGAATATTACTTTAGGAGGAACTAGAACAAAAGAAAACTATTGTTCACTAGCAACAACTATTTTTCTCTACCACCGACTAATGTTCTTTGCCATCAGCCATTATCAATTATTAGTAACCCATATTATCTACCGATTTTTCAAGTGAAAGATGAGCCTGCTTCAATTGAAAATCAACATTTAAAAAATTTTGGCTTATAGGTTGGCTCGAACACTGACGATGAGAAATATGGGTGTTAGCCAAAGGTTTGGAGAATGACCACAAAAAATACATAACCTATCACCTTCCACCGTTTTCTTCGATGAAGTCAACTTACTGGCTCGCAAAATGCCCTGCTCGAAAAGGGAAGAGACTAAAATCCATACAACACTCAGTTCGTGCGCGCTGCTAAAATTCACGAAGCCCTAGAATGCATCATATACACCAGGCAGTTCATATAACTCACTGTTATATATATATATATATATATATATATATATATATATATTTAAAGTTTTTTTTATGTTGACGGGAAAAGAGTACTTAATATCAGGAATAAAGTGTTTGTAGAAACATAGTGTAGACATGCATACTGTATAGTTTGGTGGTTGCAAGATAAGGCCTGAAACTGAATCATCATGCAGTGTTGACTTCTATATACACACAGCTTATATATATATATATATATATATATATATATATATATATATATATATATATATATATATTTCTTGTGGATTCCGGGATGAAATCCGGTCTCAAAATGAATGACAAACGCAGGAATGAAATATAGCAAATAAATGTATTGACGTAATAATACAATTGGTAATACGGTTAGTAGATCCAGAAATGCGGTTAGTAGCAATAATAATATATAGAGAGTCTGGGAAATTCAGTATCGAAGTATGACTTCCGTCTGAGTCTACGTGCTCGCTACTGTGACTCCTACAAAGCGGTTACTTCATACTCTCACTGTCTCACTGTCTCACCCTGTATCACACTTTCGGGTATTCACCGGCAGCAGTACAAGTACACACCAGGCGAGTCCACTTGTATAAAAAAATAGGTGGACCCCTTAACAATAACACACATATAGGGTTATATATATATATATATATATATATATATATATATAAATACATATATATATATATTTTTCTGTGATATATATCCCTTCTTGTTTATTTGTTTTAAGCTCGTTAGGTTTAGGTTAAAAACTTTTTAATTTTTTATCCCTGATAAATTTAGTATGAGTGCTTTAATTTTCCTAACAACGTTCCTCATTATTTGTCCTAAAAATTTCAACTTTCTCTTTCTGATCCTAACACCGAACATCCTCCTTTTTTTTTTCATTAATGTTTTCCTTAAAATTTAAAATAGATGAAATCCGTCCATTATATTCTCAGCATCCTTCTGTAAAATCACATATGTTTTGCCTCAAGCTCTCCTCGTCATTATTTGAATTAAATTGTCCTTTTCACTGTCAAAATAGCAGAAGTGATATTAAATAGCAGTTCAGTGCATTTTTCCTTGTCTCCAACGAAATCTTCCTGTTTCTTAATACTTTATTTAGCTTCTGGGAGGCATTTTTAATATTCCAATGCGTCTTTGGATTTCAGTTTTGTAATAAATAATGTCCCACAGGAGATCGCCAATGGGAACTGGCTTCATCAGCAGATATATAGAATGTTTTTGAACATTGTATTAACTAGGCTGTTATTGTTATATGAAAATCAGTTCCTCCCGATCCAGTTTGGCTTTCGTTCTTGTAAGGTGTGCAAGCATTGCATATCTGTTATCAAACATATCCAGAAAATCACTTACATCTCCAGTAGAAAATGGTATACCTGTTATGTAAACCACACAGCAGCATACGATTAAATCAACAGAGACTTCCTTTTTCATCTATTAAACACTGCAACCACTGAATGTCTACATCTGATAGAAGTTTATCGCTCCATAAAGTCGTATACATGTCGGGCGAGTACCTCAATATCGAAACATTCCAAAACTCCTTTGGTTTACGACAAAGAGAAAATGATCTCTTCCTAGACTATGGAGCCCCTGTTGTTTGTCTTTTTATTTACAGACATCTAGAGATAGTCACTATCAAGAAACATTCAATACTGCATCCCAAATGAATCTACTAATAGAAAACAGAGTGTTTGTTTCTTCTCCCGAGACCAATGTACAGAAAATGAAGGGATGCTATGCCGATGACATAGGCATTCACAGTTGGAACAAGAATGATCTTGAACAAAAATATCAGCATCCTTTTTTTTTTATTCCAAGAAGTAGGAAATTTAATCCTTTGTACAAAACAATGATCTAAAAATCAAATGAAAGCAGTTTATAACATATTGAATCATTTTAAAATTTTGTTTGTGGAATTAGTAAATACTAAACACTTCAAATACCTCGGTGTATTAATCTGTTACAACAAATTTAGTATAGGAAGTAAGGAAATTGGATATAGAATAGAATCGTGATAGTTTTGCACAACACTGCTAGATAACCAAAACATTAACCCCTCTTCATATTCTAAAAAAAGATATATATATATATATATGTATATATATATACCAAACTGATTATATATATATCAAAACTGTTGGCTGCATACAACTATTTCACGAGTTGATAATTTAATAAGTTTTGTTGCATCGAAGCATAGGTAAATAACCTGGAATTTCTTCGAACTTTAATCACTAAAATACATGATTACAAACAAAAAATACGACCAGATAACATCAATCATATTAAATTTCAACAGCAACAAAAATTAAAATGGATAGCATTTATTAAAGAAAAAAATCTGATTTTCAAATGTTAAGATTCGATTATAACTCAAACAAGTAAAAATCAAAATTCAAAATAATAAAACAACAAACTGAAAGAACATGAAATAATAAAAACATATTTTCCTGAAAAATTGATTTAAGAGAAAAGATTTATATATGTAAACCGATAGTAGCAATGGCTGCTCGGTAAATGAATGCTGAATGTTTCCGTATAAGGAAAAGGATAATATTAATATTTCATTATAAATAATCATTTTATAACTATTGGCTTTATTATATATATATATATATATATATATATATATATATATATATATATATATATATATATATATATATCAAAAAAAAAAAAAAATTTGAAAAATTTTTCCATGGATTCATCGGACTGGATGAAAAGCATCACAGAAACATTTTTCCAATTTGTCATACTATTTTTCTCAATACTGTTTCTTGATATATAAAATTATATTTCGTTATATCATATATATATATATATATATATATATATATATATGTGTGAAATTTGTGTGAAAAAAATTGGATTAGTCTTCAAAATGGCCACAATTTTATTTAATAGTATCTAATGAATATGGAAAAAGGATAAAATGAGATAAAACTTGTTTTATTAATCACGTTATAATAGGCACCCTAAAATATCCTTATATAACTATACGTATCATTATAACACCAGGCTACCCAGTCGGTGGCGCCGTCGTTAGCAAGCTAATTTCGATTCTCATTAGGTATGCTATGTTTATAGTTTTCTCTCCTCTAGTTTAACCTTAGTAACTATCTATAAAAAATCTCTTTCTGTCTTTCCTTTTTCTCTATATGCCGAGACCTTTCAGGTTGTGAGCAATCATAATTTTCTTCTGCTTTCTTCCTTTGGACGTTATCAGCAATAATTTCTCGTTTATGGCCACCTCCTTCCTTTCCCTTTGTCTAAGGACAGTGCAGTTTTCTCAAACTTGTCATGTATGTTGCTGGTGATTGTATTCGATGTATTTTTAAATTCTCATCATAAGTCTTAGAACTCACTCTGCCCTGCCATTTAACCCACAGCTGAAATGTAGGATTCATACCTTTTCCAAGGGTATCAGTGCGAAAGTGAACGCAACAGACTAGACCGGAATTTGAACTCGATTCTTGATTACATTTTCCTCGTAGATACACTCGAGAATTCACAAAATGAACTTGCTAACCATCGTGTTACCCTAAATTTATTTTAGTAATCCCAGATTAGTTTGGCACAATAACATATTGGTGTGAGAAAGAGGATTTTGTGGTAACTTTTCAAATGGGAAATGGCTTTCCTGCTTCGAAAAATTGTATCTGAGATCTGAATTTTATCGAGGTTCGAACAGCGAGCACTGGCTATGCTGGGCATTAAATATTTCTCTTAACCATCAAGCAAACCTTTATTTGTTTAATCATATAGCGTAATTATTTTCGTCATTTTTATTATTTACACTATTTACATTGTTCTGGCTGTCGTCTTCACCTTTGTTGCCATATTCACAACGTTCCGGCCGGAATTTCGAACTGAATTTCGTCCACACACAACATAGATTGTTCTAGTTCCACGTGCCATGCATCTTCACATGTCTTAGTTATCTCCCTTTATTTTTATTTATTGATATAAATAAATGCTGATAACACTCATTCATAATATCCTGAATATAATGTAAATTAACAGCGAAATATATAAAAAGTTAAGCTTTCGTTTATCTATTAAATTTCTGATTATCAACAAATATGTTTTCTATCCTTTTTCTTTTTATAATATATTAACTATCAGGATTAGTTATCAGCAGACGTAAAAATAACAAAAGCTATTCAGAATTGAAAATAGCATAATCAAAGAAAGCAAGAAAACAGAATTGATTCTTAATTGTAAAAAATCAGAAGGCATGGTATTTCGTTGAAAAGGACACTTAAATTTGGGAATTACAAATCATTAATATCAAAATTAAATTTATGTCAAATAAATGTTATATATCAGGTCATTCCATAAGTTCTGTCCGAATTTTAACTTTTTGTTAAAATGAACGAAATTTAAAGAGTATTTTATAATGTCTAATGGAGCTGAACATTATTTTTATGTTTAGATGCATTTAAACTGATCAAATTTTATTTCAGAGAACAATAAAATTAAATTTTGTTTGATTAAAACCCTGCTAACATGGAAGTACCCAAGAATCATTTGAGGCACATAATGCTTTATGAGTTCAAGAAAGGAAACTCAGCAGCCGAAGCGGCTAGAAACATTCACTCAGTTTATGGAGAGGAATGTGTGAATGAAAGAACTTGCAGAAGATGGTTTGCAAAATTCAGAGGTGGAGATTTCACCCTTGAAGATGAAGATCGAACCGGACGTCCAGTTGAGTTTAATGAAAAGCTTGAAGCAGCCCTTGAAGAAAATCCTGCTTTATCAGTTGAGGAATTGGCAGTGGTTCTCAGTTCAAACCATACAACTGTTCATCGTCATCTTCAACAACTTGGAAAAGTTCCTAAACTTGGAAAATGGGTGTCTTATGAATTGTCTGAAAACAACCTCAAATCCCGAGTTGACATCTGCTCTTCTCTCCATTCTCGCCAACTTGTTTCAAATAGACTTGTGACTGGCGACGAAAAAAATGGATCTTTTATCGAAATGTTAAGCGTCGTAGACAGTGGCTTGGTAAAGGGAAGGACCCCAGCCACAGCCGAGAAGGAACTTCATGGACAAAAGGTTCTTCTTTCAATCTGGTGGGATCGCCAAGGAATAATCCACTTTGAATTCTTACCACCTAATGCAACAATTAATGCTCAAATATACTGTCAGCAATTAGAGCGTTTTTGAACCAAGCTTTGAGGAAAAAAAACGACCTGCTCTAGTGAATCGAAAAGAGGTGATGTTTCATCAGGACAATGCGCGACCCCACACTGCAAGAATCACGTCACAAAAGATCGAAGAACTTGGTTGGGAGAAAATTCCTCATCCACCTTATTCTCCCGATCTTGCTCCTTCAGACTACCATTTGTTTCGTAGCTTACAGAATCATTTGGAAGAAACAGCTTTTGTAACACAGGAAGAGGTTAAAACTGACATTTGTGAGTTCTTCGAATCAAAGCCAAAAGAATTTTACAGTAATGGAATTAGTAAGCTTGTTAATAGATGGAAGGATCTCATAGATAATCAGGGAAAATACATTGTTGATTGAATCTGTAATTAAATGTATCATTTGGTCACTTGTTTTCTTTATTCAAAATTCGGACAGAACTTATGGGATGACCTGATATTTGGACATTGCAATAATAGATGACAGTGAAATTTGAAGACGCATAAGAATAACGAAAGATGAATGTCAGGAACTGTGTAATGTTCTTCGGGATCGAGGAATAACAGAAACGAAGATGAGTGCTGAACTGCGATTTGATGTTTTCCATCATTCATGACAATGAAAGCTAGACATTTTCGTAAGTAATGAAAAGAAGACTTGCAACAACAGAGATATGGTTCTAGCAGCGAGCGTTGAAAATTCCATGAACAGAACACATGACAAATGAGAAAGTTTTATGACGAATAGAAAGTATGAAGAAACTGTCGATAACAATCAGAAAGAGTCACTTTAGGAAAATAGAAACTCTAATTCAAAACCGGTTGAGCGTTGGGTTTACCGTAAAAAACGTTTAATCATTATCTCTATTTCTTATCCTCATAATCTTCAGTTCCAGCCACCTCCTTTTCCATTCATGTCACATCTCATTCATCATAATCGTTTTAACAGTAGCCCTTTACATTGAGTTGCTCTCGAGCCTTTCATCGGGTGATATTGGAAAGTTTTAATAGTGAGATATAATGAAACAAAAGTCTTGAAACAATGTATTAAGATTCAATAAAGCGGAGATAACAAAAATTCACAACTAAAATAGAAGTCAACGAAGAGTTTGATTAGTCCGTTTCGTTTATATTTTTTAGACTTTCAATGGTATCTATGATTCATTGATTACTCCTGCTATTATATAAATCGCTTTTTGCTCAATATCTTTTCCTGTTAAAAATTTTATGTGTTTAGTATAACAGTGAAATGGAAATATCTCTAGGAAATAAAAGATTAGTAACATAACGACAAAGACGGCGACGACAAAGCCTATTTTAAGACCAAGTTGAAGCAAGACAATCATTTAACCATTTGAGCACTGCGTTCCTGAACAATTTTAATCCTTCTTCCTGGGCTCCTGAGTCAAAATTCGCAAATAATTGGTATATAATGTTTCACGGTAGATATAAAAACAGTTACAAGTGTTTACCTACCGTTCAACCGCTGGTTGGGCATTAAGTCATTTTTCTTTACCACTGTTCAATCGGTGGCTGGGAATTAAGTCATCTTTCTCTATCACAAGTAAAGCGGTGGTCAGGGCTCAAAGGTATCTAAATGCCTTACAGGAAAGGCTTGAACAAATAAGACTGCAATCTAAGAAACGTGAGCCTAAATGAACTGATAAATTAAACTGTTCATTTTGCTCGGAAAGTAATTTTGTCTAAATGCAGATAAATATTTTATTTGTATAAATTATTAAAACGACTAAGAGAAGTAATCACGCATAAATTTACTAACTTAAGGTTATTTACCTCCCTTCTAACTACAGTTGGGACAGTATATGTATATATATATATATATATAAATAAATACATATTGATATTTATCATATAGTTTGATTGGTGATTCCCAACTCTGGGAAAATATCACTCTATACAGCAATTCACTCAAACTAGATTCTTCATATGTATTGCTTTGATTACAAGATTTTGGCCGATGAACACAACGAAGAAAATTGGACGGTACACTGACTAAAACGCTATGATAAAAACGAGAAAAATTATCTAGATGATCCATATATAATAGCAAATGATTTATTTAGATCTTTTCTCCTTTATGATTTTTAGGTTCCATCTTGTCTGATCTTGATCTTCCGGTGACATCAGAAACTTGGTTACGTCGGGCGACTCAACTTAGCCAGCGTAAAGATATAGAGGCGGCTACTCTATTCCAGAAAGTTCGCGTGCATCGCTTGTATGACCCTTTGACCAAGGGAACCAAAGTGCGCATCGATTTTACCGAATATGGACGCGCAGTCGTCGCTAAAGAAGATGTTAAAGCCGGTGATATTATATTCACTGATCAGCCGACTGTGTTTGCCCAGTTGTTACAGAATATGAATGTCTTGGCTTGTCCAAACTGCGCCAAATCTCTCATGTCACCACAAGACTACTTTGGAGCTCCTGTTATAAAAAAGAACAAAAATTTGAAAGGTAGGTCAAACGCTTTTTTAAACTTTGTTAAAAAAAAATACAGCAACAATAGTTCTTTATTTTGGATTTATATCTTTTACTGACAGGTAGATATTTATTGCAGATAAATTAAACCAATACTTACTTAAAAATCCAGGTGTTTGTAATCAGACCATTCGCAACCAGGATTTCTTGTATTTTTAAATCCCATAATCTAGGCCGACATCGTGACTGAGATAACTGCTTATTTCCTGCTGGTCAATCTTTCAGCCCAGAAGAAATAAAAAAAAACAGGATATTGAATACTGATTTTCAAGGTAGGTAGGCAGGCTTTTTTTATTTAGACAATTAGCACAATTACATTTTCCTATTCCTTACTGCATTATAATTGGCCTTGTGTCATACTAAACGAAAATTAGTTTATATCAATACCAAAAGTGTCATCGGGCGATAATGTCTATTTCGATTAATGACTGACTAGACAGGAGATTTCTCACAGTAGATTACCGTTACTTTCTGGTGTAGACTGGTTGCCAATCAAAGCCATAGGTTTTAGGTCTGTCCTACTATTAATCCCGTAGCTAGTGGGAGAAGAAATAGATTCATACCTTTCCTAAGGATATTTACACGTAAGTGAATGTAACGAACCCGACTGGAATTCGAACTCGGCAGCCATAAGGAGCTTATTTTAAATATTTGTGAAATTCCCAGTGGTGTTAGTGATCGGAGTTCAAGTTCGAAAATAAATAAATGAATAATTACAAATCACAGAGCCTTGAAAATCAGCATTTGTAATTATTCATTTATTTATTTGGAAGATTGTCACAACACGTTTTCCAGTCCGTGGGGACTTTTACGCTAACTCCTATTATAAATTTTAAAATTCACAAAGATTTTATGTTACTTTAAAGTAATCATAAATTGAAAATTTTTAAAATCACTTCCGGCCCAAAACTAAAAGGACCTCTTGTCCAACTTAAAAAAACAGCAATGATAACTTTGAAGAAATAATACTGAATTGATCAATTCATTCGATGGAATATCAAAATATCACTTTAACTCTAATTTGGGCTATAAGTTCAATTCCAGCCCAAAAAAAAAAATCGATTTGGACCGAAAGTCCGATTTGAACCGAAATTCCAATTTAGGCCAAAAACTGAGGAACTTTAAAACCAGGAACCCCTAACTTTAACTCTGATTCCTTGGAAATAAAGAAATAAAATTGATTTCCTCAATTCACAAAGTTTTGGAGATATTTTAAACTGAATTTAAATTATAAATTTTAAAATTCGCAAAGATTTTATGTTACTTTAAAGTAATTATAAATTGAAAACTTTTAAAATCACTAATTTTTTCAGTGATTTTAACATTTGAATTTTTAACTGTTCCCTTCTCATCCGGACACAAATCCCAATGCTGGATGTTCAAGGGCAAATTTTCAATCCCGAGATTATCTTGATTCCAAAAAGGTATAATATGTTTATGTAGAGCAAGTGTGGCCCAATTTAGAGGGGGTTTCAGACACACAGATGGGCAGACAGAATTTGCCGTTTATTTATTTAGATTATTAGATTTTCGTTCATCTTATTTTTGTTGCCGAAAGAAATCTCTAGTTGAATAATTAGAAATCAATCTAAACAAAGGCTGGAGACTTTAAGAGGTCTATTATAGAACTGGTCTTTAACTTTCTAAAATAAGGTCATCCAATTGGACGAGCCAATCTTTTGGATCTTAGATCAGAGGTCTCTAAAATTTTAAGTACGACAACAGCGTATATTCATATTATTTTTTTTTACAGGCCTAAGAAAACAAAACAAGTTTTGAAGTAGTGAACGAATGAAATTTCAGCGTCTCTTTCGTGTGCATGGGTAGTTACATCAACCTAAACATCACTTTAGTCCGCTGAAATATTTAAGTAAATGCTCTGTTTATAATAAACAGTATTAACGACATTTACCAGCCTAAATGTTCCGGAAATTTTTCCTAGAAAATATGCGTCCTCTGACAGGAATCGAACCTGTATCCTACACGGATATTTAACATTTACTTAAATATTTGTATCTATAAAAAAAACGTATAAACATAAAAAAAAAATATATATATATATATATATATATATATATATATATATATATATATATATATATATATATATATATATATATATATATATATATATATATATATATATATATATATGTGTGTGTGTATAAAGAGAGTTAATGAAATTATTTTTAATCTGGCATTTTATTACTTTAAACGCTATTTTAGTGTATAACCGTGTTTAAAATAAAATAAAAACAAATATATATATTTCAAACATAGTATCCACTAAAAAAGGTTGAATTAATATATATATATATATATATATATATATATATATATATATATATATATATATATAAAAAAAAAAAAGAAAGAACAGTAAGATATAAAATCCGGTGTTCTTATAGATATTTTTATTTTTACAAAATAGTGCTCAATGTAAATTTACAGAGCATTAATATTATAAATTAATTGATTTAAAATATGTTTTTTTTCGCTACACAGTTCCAACCATGTTTCAAAAAAATAGAAGAAAACCCCTGAATTTAATTTTGCAATTAAATTAAAAGCATTAGTTCCATTTCATCTTCAAGCGAATTTTGGAGTCTCCATGGTTGGAACTGTGTAGCGAAAAAACATATTTTAAATCAATTAATTTATAATATATATATATATATATATATATATATATATATATATATATATATATATATATATATATATGTGTGTGTGTGTGTGTGTGTGTGTGTGTGTGTGTGTGTGTGTGCAGAAAGAGAGATGAGTTAACACTTTCTAAACTTTCTTCTAACAAATATTTCAGTCCTCATGGTTATAAGACTGGCGGTACTTATTTTAACAATTTAGATGAAGAATTTTTACTAGTATTATTCTATTTTAAATTAATCTTTATTTTATTATTGTTGCTTTTTATCACAGCAGTGTTATCAATAAAGAGATGCAATAAAATTAGTAATCGAGTGATATTAATGGTTCTTACTCTACACAGCAAAAAAAAAAAAGAAAATATTACGTAATATTGTCCAAATCTGCTTGTAGCATTTATGAACATTTTTTTTTCACCTTAACAGCTGCGGTCGACAAATACTGGCCCCGGTTGAGTCGGGTTCCTTGTACTGGTTGCAATGAAGAGACTTACTGTTCGGAGCAATGTCGTGAAGAGGCATGGAATAACTACCATGAACCATTATGCCCATCCATCAACAGCAAAGTCCACTTATTGTACGACTTGTGCAAAAAGATTCGAGAAACCTCAAACAGCGACCAGTCTCTCTGGTGTGGCAGCTTCAGTCCGGTTATGATGGCGCGTATATGGGCGTCGATTGCTTGTCATGCAAAACGATTGGCTAAAGAAAGTGGTCATACTGTACCCACACAAGCACAATGGGCATTAGCGAAAACACCCTACAGACGGTATGTGCATTTGATATTTAACCTTCGTTTGACTAGAATATATATGATGTATGTCTAGGCGAATCGTACCGCCGTGTGTAGTCGTCAACAAACTAATCAAACTGACACTATTCTATTGTAAGCTCGATGTTAATTGGGTCCTTCACACGTGTTGTTTTAGGTCGTACCAAGTAAATAGCAATAAAACTTGAAGACATCAATGTTGAGAAGTTGTCATCAAACTCGCCTTTCAAACTCTTCAAACATTCCCAAATTTGTAGTCTTTTTCCGACAGAAGTAATGTCGCAAGCTTATCGCTACTATATCGGTATTTCTTTGATGAGCTCCAGCATTCAGTTCTATCAATTCAGTCATTTACAGCTACGATACGCCATGCCACTTCCACGTAGTCGAAACTCCCTCATTTCTGCCGTGTTTCAAAGGTAAGAAGAAAATTCCACTCAAACATTTTTCTTAAAAACTACAATTTGGTGGAATAGACGCCAACGGAGATGTGTCATTCCTTATCTATCCTCCCTATCCTCATAATCTTCACTTCCTCCCGGCTCCACTTTCTTTCATATCACACCGATAGAGATAAAGGGGAGCCATTATATTGTATTAATTGCTAGGTCTGCTGCTAGTAAAGACAATTTTTCTAGCCCCAATCTATCTTACATCTTTATAAATCTACTATTTGTCCATGCAGTTAATCTTGCTGTCACTTCTGGTTTGCTGCTTCTGCTATGTATTTGGAAATTCTTGACAAAATACAAAGAATCTGTAATGTTATCGGTCCTGACCTTGTATCTCGGCTTCAGTCATTTTCCTATTGACGCAATGTAGCTTCCCTGCCTTTTCTGTAAATATTTTAATGGCAATTATTCTAATGAGCTTTCCTATTTGTTACATTGTTTTACAAAATTTAAATGCAGTACTAGATTAGCAGTTATACCTCATCATTTTACAGCCGAAATAGCAAGATTTAACCATAAGTTCTATGCTAAAAGTTCCTTCTCTCGCACTACTTGCTTGTGGAATTCTCTTCCGGCTTCTTGCTATCCAGTCAATTTTGATCTTCAGAACTTAAATGCCAATCTTCTGTCTCCTAAATTCCTGTTCTTTCATTATTTTCTGTTCTTATTAATGCTTTTCTCAGATTCTTTCACATTCAGTTCGTTGTATCTTAGTAGCTTTAACGCATTACCTAGGTGTGAATTGATTTAAAAATTCTATCTATATTAAAGACACATGGCACAGTGGATAATGGCGTTGGTTAGATCCAGTGACAGGACTCAGAGTTGTGAGTTTAATACCTGGTTAAGGCAGAGGCGAATTAACAGGAGATAACTGATAACTGACATCCATTAGATATGGCACGTGGAACTAGAACAGTCTACTCCAGCGAGCGAGATAAAGGGTTCGGTTTTGACATTTCAACCATCTGAAGAAGCCCGGAGCGTAAAACGGCCGAAATGATGTGATAAATATGGCAACAAAGATGAGGACAATAGTCTGAATAACGTAAATAGTGATTTTAAAATACTGTTCAGACTATTTAGTTTTATCTATCTGTATTTCATAGGGAAAACACACACATGTGGGAGACAGACATACAGATAGAGACGAATAATCTGGCACGATTTTGTAACACGAATTCTGAAATTCCCGCGTTAAAATTAGCATTCGGAATCCTTACTTTTACCTAGGTCAGAAAACGGTCAGTTGAAGCCAATGAAGAATGCATAACGACCTCAACTACGAAAGTGAGGAATTTTGTTTTCGACAAAATTGGACATGTTCCCAGTTTCATTGTGATGTCAATTTTTACATTAAGAAAACGTTTCCAAACAAAAAGATTAGACTACTGAAAGTAGTGTTGACATCAGTATCGAATTCATTTGATTTAATTTCTTCATATTGGAATTACTTAAAGACAAACTTTATCTTACGACACTCAATTCTAAAATTACGTACTAAACTCAAAGAGAATTGTTGTACAAGAGATAAATTAATTGATATCTGCCACTTAACTCTCTTGACGATGCGAAGTATACCTTCAAGGGAAAAGGAGACTTTTAAGCACTTGACATAATTTAAATATAAACATCTAAGTTGATCACATTTATTCTGGATTGCGAAATATTTGATCAACTTTTAGGTTGCTATATACCAAAGGAGCGCGGATGGCGTTATATATTAGGAGAAATACTTTTGTGCTGACAAGATATCCCAAGGGAAATTTCATTATGTTTGGATCGGCTCACTAGATATCTTTCGAGAAAATTCTTTTCACCAACTTTTCTTACTCTGGCAGCAGATCAGATAATGGTTTTAAACAATTCTTAGACAGTGATGAAGGCAGTAAAATAAAAAAAACAATGATTGTTTTGAAAAGGCTGACGAGATATCTTACAATATATTTCTTTGTCCTCTGTCTCTTAGTAGTGAATATGATAATGGTTGAAGACAATTTATGGATAATGATCCAGAGAGTAAAAGCAATGATTGTCCTAGAACGTTTGACCAAGATATATCGATAGATAACAAATTTTTTGTCCTTTGTTTTCTTACTGTAGTAGTGAATATGATAATGGTCAAAGACAATTTATGGATAATGATGCAGTGAGTAAAAGCAATGATTATCCTAGAACGTTTGACAAGATATATCGATAGATAACAAATTTTTTGTCTTTTGTTTTCTTACTGTAGTAGTGAATATGATAATGGTCGAAGACATTTTGTAGATAATGATGCAGTGATTGAAAGTAATAATTGTCCTAGAACGGCTCTGGGGATATTTCACTGATATGACGTCACTCAAAAATATTCGGACATAAGTTTTTAACAAATTATGTAACCTTTTGGAAAAACCAGATATACCAAACAAAACCTTTATTTGTATAACGCTTTTAAATTTATTATTATTTTATATAATAAATTACTTAGAATGTTGTATTTTATTCCGTGTTTTCTTCAACCACTAATAATTATTTTGTCTCTTTTACTTTCTCCCAGATTCATAGCTTATGGTGTGCCGGGTATGGGCAAGTCATACGCTGGTATCTATCAAGTGATGCGTGATATCTTCAACGCGGCCCCTGAAGGAATGAGCTGTGACATATCTTTAAGAGATTTTGAGGGTCGCTATTTCCAGTTAGCCTGTAATGTCCAGTGCTTCTCGGATGGTTGCAACCCACTGCATTGTTTCCTGAAATCCATCGCTGACAAACAGCAGTATGCTCACCTTTCGAACCTGGTCGACCCGGACAACGTACCTGAAGCTAACTTTGCCGGTGTCTTTCCTGTCCAGGCTTGTTTCAACCACAGCTGTGCTAATACGGCTGAAGTCATGGATGGCGTGTGTAACGGTCGACCAGGTATTCAAGTTCGTGCCCGTATGGACGTGAAGGCCGGTAACGAAATTTTCACTACTTATATCGACACGTCAATTTTGAAGCGAGAGAGAAGGGCGTTGCTGTTCCGGGGTTATAACTTCTGGTGCAATTGTTTGCGTTGTCAATACGAAGGAGAAGGCCCCGAGATATGTGCCAACTGTGAGACGAAAGCTCCTGAAGGGAAGCAGTTCCCGGCTTGCGGCAAGTGTCGGAGAATTTGGTACTGTTCCCCTAAGTGCCAAAAGATCTCCTGGAAAGCCGGACACAAGATTATTTGCAGTATGACTCATTCAAAATTATATCTTAGCAGTTATTCATAGCACGCCTTGCATCGCAAACAGGATTTTATTTTAGTTTGTAGTTTTAAAAGAAAAAAAAATGATTGTTTTGCAACTGAAATTAGTAACGTTTTTTACGCTGTTGCTGTTGACGTTTGTTTTTATTTTTTCGTTTTTTTTTGTTTTTTTTTGTTGCATTTTTCTGTCGGCAAAAATTTAGCAGCAGCCGCAGCAAATGAATGAAGGAATGCCATTGCTTTTTTGGTTTTTTTTTTTCTTCTTTTTACAACTTGAAATTAATTTTTCAATTCTTTTTTTTTCTTTTTGGCTATAGCAGTTTCTTTTTATTCTATGAATGAAAAACTACGAATGCGCACTTGGGCTTTATTCAGTCATACTGCAGAATATACAAAATCGTCTGCATTATTTTTCTGTATTTTCATTGGTCTATGTTGAATTATCTCTACTCTCATTGGTTAAATTCTCAACAAACAGGAGAACTGATTAAATATAACTTTACTCCACTATTTCCTATCAGTTTCTTTTTCTCGTTATTTGCACAATTAACAACTGTATACTCGTCTTTCCAATTGTCAGCATCTACTGAGCTCAAAACACAAACGAAGTGCATTTATTGAGGTTCAAGCTCAACTGACATTCTTTTTCGGACCTTGAATCTTACAGCATTTCTTTACGATTCTTGTTTCTTTTACTATCTAATGTAATCTTATGACAAAAAATTATAAATAAATGTATATAAAAGAGCACGAACATAAAATATTTTAAAATATTCCTAAATCAGGAGAATATTTTCGTTTAATCCTTAAACCCTTTAAGAATTCCTTATAAGATAACACATATTTTGCTTTTGAGTTGTATTCTATGTAAACAAACCTCACTATGACAGTTGAAATACAAGCTGGTTTGGATATATAAGGATTTTTTAAAATCTTTTCACTGAATAGATGATATTGGTAATACGTGCCATATTCCACAGATACCACTTAGTTGTCTGTCGTCTTTCATGAGGTGACTGAGTACATTGTTAGTGTGATAAATAAAATTTTATTGGTATATTCTTACAAATTTAAGAAATTACAACATGCGGCCAATGAAAGCGATAGAAAAATTCTCACGATTTTTTCTTTTTTCAAATGTCATCTAACTAAATGGATGCACAATAAAAGCTTTAATTAGTCTTAAGTTGTTCGAATTCCTTAGATCAAGCATTGTCCTTATTCATTTTTGATCCAGTTTTTCTTTGATTTCATTTTCATTACTTTTCACCGCTTCCCACATATCGACCATAAATAAGCATCCTGGATCCAATGAGATTTAAATTTGTATCTTATATCTTTGGGAGCCTGTCTCAGGCGGACCATAACTTACTATTTGGCCATGGAGACTCATCAGAAGGGAAAATTTAAATTGAGCAATGCAGCGACATATATTCAATTTTCTGTGCACTATATTGTTTGTTTACCCTTAATAGTAGTAGTAGTAGTAAACGTAATAATCTCTTTAAAAGCCCAATCGATAAGGCATAGTTCGTGTCAGATAGGGTCCCAAGGGTAGTTGAAACAAAATAAAATCTTGTTAGAAGCTACTTCATTGCTTTCTGGTAAAGAATGCTTAATTGATTGTTGTAGAAACAACCTGAGCGCTGCGATGAAAGGCACCAAATTATGGTGAAAGAAAAATTAGTAAAAAAAACAAAACAAAAAAAAAACAATAAAATGTCTAACTTCTTCGTGTGTACAGAAAAATGATCAAACTTGCTCACAATGTCTGCAGTGTGACATCAGTATATTGCAACTTGATCTCCATTTACGTTAAATACATCTTCCAATATTATCTGCATATTTGCGGCAAAAACAACAAAGTATTGCATATAAAAAAAAAACCAGGTTAATTGCTTAAATAATGGTTTTCAAATGTAATGGCATGAAAATCTGCGAAAAAGCATGAATAAATACAGAGAAATCTTGTGTGTATTTGTTATAGGAGTTCGTATGCACACATAATGCTCCTTATAGGACATTAAAAAAAGAAAGCGAAGAGAAACTGGTTATAGAGAATTATTCCAGTATTGTATGAGATCGTTTTCAGTGTGATAATAAAGTTGGCGCAGGCTAATATTAAAGATTTACTGTTTCGAATGGTGTATTAATATTTACATATGTGGATATTACATATGTAAATATTAATATATATTAATGAAGTTAATATGCTATATTAAGGAAGAAAGTTTAGATAAAATGATTTTATATAGATAGTATTTCAAAAATCTTTCTTGTCAGGTTACATTACGATAAAGTTTGTAAAAATACTTATAAGCAACATTCATAAATGAATTCGTTTGCCCACTTAGAAAATGCATCTCTAATAATAATAATTCAAACACGAAATGCAATGATTTCATAAACGCTACTTTATCGCGCTGATTCACGTGATATTTATTTGGTAATAGTTCGGTTGAATTGCATATGCAACACAATAAAAACCACAATAAATCCGACAAATCCTTACCAATAATACAAAAATAATATATCATATAAACTTAGGTACTCCCCCCCCCACTAAAAAGCGGCACCTAATGTTTAAAAAAATGCATTTTAAATAAGTAAAATATTTCGTGAAGCTTTTATTTTAGTTTCGAAACTACTTTACTTTTGCCAGAGAAAATGAAATGTTAAGAAGGAAAGTTCTCTATCACCTTTTCCTGTGCTTGAATAGCCACTTTTCCCCTTTATTTATTTTTTTTTTTCAGTCATTAACAGTTGATAGTTTTATTCGGCGTGAAAAAGAATTATAGCGTTACTCTCTTTTATTCTTTCTCTCTTTAATTATCAGATTCCCTGAACGTTTTTGCTGTTTTTATTATTCTATGTTTGCATAATCTATATTTATATTCTATTTATAAAGCTAAGAAAGATATTAGTTCAAACGAATTAATAATTATATATATTCTTTTCGCAAAAAAATAATGTTGAAGGCAGTTTTTAAAAATTTATTATAGCAAAAATATTTTAGTAAGAAATAATTTATTAGAAAATAAATTCAGAATGCCCGTGAAAACAGCAAAAGCTTTGGGGAAATTTTGTTTATTCATTTATTGTCGTATGGCTGGAGATATTTTATTTATTTATTTTTTATTTTGCCATTTTCTTTCAATTACATTTTTTATTTATTTTTTACTTTTGTTCGATCTACTTCACAATTATCTTGTTATGCCCAGATTAGACATAGGACACTATCAGAAGAAACAATGTGGAGAGGTCTTGTAAAGAAAAATGTGGCATGAAATCCAACCTAGACTCATATACCCTCAGAGAAGGCGTGGCGGCTTTTTGCCTGGACGCGTTCCTCTTACCCCATCTTGTTTCCCACTGTACAAATCTTCTTAATTGTCAATATCTGTATCTTTTTCTTATCATGAAAGAAAAGACAGTAAGAGGACATTTAGAAATAAAGGTTAGCCTTTTGAACAAACTCTATTTTGCTGACCGAATTTCCGTGATGAAACTTTTTTTTCATTATCATTAATGTTAGACTAATTTGACTTTCATCTTCTTTTTGTTACTTTTTATTGTACGTTCAGATTGTTTTTACATTTCACGACCGTTTATTCAGCATCATGGGTCGGAAGTAAAAAAAAAAAAAGTAATTTCATGAGAAAGAAAAAGTTGTAAAAAGAAATTTAATAATAATGACAAAGATTCAATCCCAAATACTGAAGAGTTTACATTATTAGGTTTTAAGTTCTTTTTTCCTGACTTGCATCTGGTCATCAATATTGCATTTCAAAGGAATTTAATGATATTGATATTTGCTTAATAGCAAAACGGAGTCCTGTACAAATTCTATGCTAATATTTACTGTTTAATTTTGTACAAAGCCACAACAGCGGGGAACGATTTGAAGACCTATCACATGACACTATTAAGAATCTGTCAGATTAATTTGTTAACCATTGTTTAATGGATTAGAGAGTGAATCAAATCATGTCATACAGTAAATCGACTTTCAGATTTAACAAATTTGGAAGACAGCATATCAAGTGTCCATATATATATATATATATATATATATATATATATATATATATATATATATATATATATATATATTAAAACTTTAAACTATTTAATTATAATTAAAATGTATTACAACAGATCGAATTAGAAGTTAGTTCAAGTTCTACAGTAACTCGACTGGATTTGTCAAATTTGAAACACAACATCGATTTTTGATACACAGACACAGGCACACACACACACATATATATATAAACATAGATAAACTATTGTTATAATTAAGAAGTGTATTAACAATTTAATTATAACTATTTTCTAATCGAACAGACGGACTTTATCAGGGCAAATATCATTTGCCTTGATAAAATTCCTCAGAGGACAAAACACGTAGGCTAAGATAAGTTGTCCTTTTGTCTTTATTCATACTATTCTTTTATAGATATATTTTTTATTTATATCTTAATTTTTTACACAAATATATATATATATATATATATATATATATTTAGTTGGATTGATGTGAGTTTGTGACTCTGGGTTTCACGCTTTTGCGATCGTCAGACAAACTGATTAATTTTTAAAAATTTTGGATTTATGCAGATTGCGTGTATTGGTGTTATTATGGAAGTGTTAGCTCTATCCCTGATATTGAGCGCTTTCTAATAAGTACCGCGCATATAATATATAAATAATAATACATATAATGTATATATATATATATATATATATATATATATATATATATATATATATATATATATATATATATATATATATTTATATATTTATATACACACTTTCACACACACACTTTCACACTTTCACACACACACTTTCACACTTTCACACTTTCACACACACACACACGGACATGTGGACACCGACTTGAAACATAAAATTTAGGAGCTTCTCGAATTAAACAAGTCAATTTTTAAAAAAGTCCCCGGAAAATGTCTTTTTGAATGAAACCTTATGTTCTAGGGGTACGATAATCAATCCATATTTTTCTTTACAAACAAAAAGGCGACTCTTCACTTTTTTTTTCTTCTGAAGGTGAAAAATTTCGTGGTATTTTATTCGAACTGTGATCTCCATTTTGATTACTTTAACCATTTCGATTGGTAAATTCACCGACAACTTTATGTGAATGTAGCGTCTCTAAATGTTGTAGTGTTAATATTTTAGCTTAAAAGTCATTGCAAATACACTGATGGAAAATGACTTTGCAACACGATGAATATGTGTTTCTTTTTAAACGTACAAGTAATATAGTTGGATTACATTAAATAATCACATATACAAATCAATAAGTGCACAGGTTCCAAAATACAGACCCCATATTTTACTGTATATCCACTTTGTGCATTAACACATAGTTGTACTCTCACATGCACACCATTGTACAGATGGCGAATACCATTTTTAAGATAGATTATTCCACGCCTCTGACACATGCTGACTATATAGCAAGAGTTGTAGGTGGAAAAACTGTCATGTTCCATACAATATTTAATGAGATATTGATCGATTTGTTTTATTACGGTTTATCCACACTTTGTGGGTTATTTAATGCCGAAACATTTTGGAGTGGCGAATGAATATCACACATATTATCATATTTTTTTAGAATTACAATGATTTTTCCAGCAACAAACCCTACTTTTTAACCCACGTTTATGGGGGAGAAGATAGATTCATACTTTTCCCAAGGGTAGTGAATGTAACAGACCCGAATGGAATTCAAACTTGGCTCCCCGACTTCTCATTCCAAGCCGTTATTACACTACTTGAACATCCATTTAATGGGTGAAAAGTCTGGTGATGGTGCCTAGGAAGAAAATGGTCTAAAAATCTTACAAAGCATGTTCGGTAAGAAAGAACATCATGTGGGTAGGCATTATCCTGATGTAACACCACATTGCTTTGTTTTTGTAAGAATGGCACTACAATGGGTTGAACAATTTTTAGGACATTACTGCCTTAATAAACTACTTTCCTTTTTAATTTTCGGTATTCTTTTTTTTTTTAAAGAATTATTGAATGCACAGCTGAAAAACAGTTTTTCGCAGGAAACATTTGTACACATATAATGTATAAATTATCATCTTTGTAGTTAAAAGTAATATCGTGGTCAGTAATGAATAATAAGCTATCACGTGATAATAGTTTGTGTGAAAATGTTTTTATACGTTAAAAAAACATTAAAACTAATTTGTTGTAATGGTGACGTGCACCTCATACCGTATTTCAACCTATCACCAGCTGCTATCTTCAAACAATTCAATTTTGTTGTTCGTACTTGTTGAATTGTTTTAGTATTTGTTATGATCTTTTTCTCTCCCTAAAACTTCTAGTTAGTGTTTTTTTATTCCTTACTTTAAAGCAGTCATGGGCAAACTACGACGCGCGGGTCACATGCCTAATTTAATGAGAAAAATAATATTTATTAAAATTTTGTGCTTTGTTTCATTATCAATTGTTCACTTATATTCTCTCTACAGCAAAGAGGTTGAGAGAAGCCGGTATCGAAGGGAAATAAATATTAAATGCCAGAGTAATCTCCCTTACTGATTAATGCCTGCTGCGTTGTGGATAAATTACATACATAATGATTAAATACGATCTTTCTTAAATTTTGTAACCTTTCGTTGAAGATAATGTTCTCAGTATTTTAAGCCATTGGTAATTTTCACTAGGGAAGATCATACGTGTAAAAATATTTTGCTTTAGAAACGTAAAACGTTCATATTAATTTTTTCTCTCTGGAGAAGAAATATATTTTTTCTTTTAACCTTTATCACTCTGTTTGCTCTATCCTGCCACTGAAGGTAACACTGATCCCTGAACAATACTGTGCTTGAATTCCATAGTTGTGTTGTCACATCCTGCTATGGAAATAGGAAAACAATTTTGGGTGAAATCAACAAAAATTATACTGCATTTGATAGGCCTTGAAAAAGAATGCAGTGGAAAGGAAAATAATATTAATAATGTAGAGTGTTAAAGGTTAAAAATATATATTTTATATATTTTCAAATGAATAAATTAGAAACAAATCAGACGCAGCAGCATTTGTTAATCACAATGTTATCAATGATAATACTATAAGAAATTTTCAATTTCAAGTCTTTTCCCCAAATAAAAATATCAATTATTTTCCCCATTTCTAAGACAGATGCTTCTGCGTATTGTCTTATGTAGTGAAAATGGCCACTTTATTTCCAACAAAAAATTAATTTTAATTTTTTTTTATTAGTGAAGCTCATTTTATGATATATAAAAAATTTAACTCCCCACAAAAAACTTCAATTTTTCTGCCAAGCACAAGAACTTAGTAGGGATAGAATGAAAGAGAACACGTATCTCTCTTATCCCTAAAATAAGTTGAATAAGGCGCAAACACCAAGGTTCAACCACTACGTGAAATTTTAAAGTACAAGCATTTAATACAGTATTTAGAAAAAAAAAAAAAAAAGACAACAAATACAATGTTTACATGCAAGAGCTTGCACCAAAATTTCCTTTTGTGCGACTTATACAATAATTAAGACAGGATAACAATTCAAATATACAACAAAAAGGGGATTTCACTTTCGAAAATTAAAAAATAAACTTTGAGAAAGCAAAGTTAAGAAAAAGGCAGAAAAACAATTTGAAAATAGAAAAAGGAAAAAAAAATCTTCTTTCACTTATTTCACCAGTGTCTCTGGAACATTCAACGATATTTAGAAATGTCTTTCGATTTTCTTTCTGTTTGCCTCCCACGTGATTTAATGGGGTCTTAAGGATATTTAGGAATTTCTTTGTTTTCTTTTCGTTGTTTGTTATCGGTGGTGATTTTCACTAAATTCTTTCCGTCTTATCAACTGACTCGAAGCCGTTTTATGAGATAAAAGTGGTTCCCAAAGACCCCATTCCGATTTTTGCAAGGTCATGTGACTACGTCTCTGATTGGTCAGTAAATCAGAAAAAAATATTAGTCCACAAATTCAAAATGAATCCGCAATAATTCACGAAATAATTTTGACGTTTTTTTAACCACTAAATCTAAAAGATTTACACAACTGTAACATTTCTTTTACATACCGTCTGGCTTTTACTTACAATAAACTTTTTTTTCAAAAATACGCGTAAAAAACAATCAAACAAGACGATTAAAACATTTATTTATTACACTTTTAACGAAAGACTAACTTTATTTTACAATAATAAAAAATATATATATATATTTTTTATAGATGAGCCATATCTTATGCGACCGAATGGTCGGAAAAGGTTTCTCATGTCTGCTTTAAACCCTTTTTGTTTCTTAAAGCATTTATCTTTCATCTCTAAAAATATTTTCAAAAAGAAAACGTGCCTTATTTTCCAATGCAAGAATTCTCGTTCGATTATGGATAACTGAGTTTGAAAACTCGCAGCTTTAAAAAAATAATTTGAAAAAAATTTTAAATTTTATTCTAAAACTTAAAACGAATTTCGTATCAGCCGATAATGTTTTCTTTGAAATGTTCAGTATACTTATCGCGACATTTTAAAAACTACACCCTCCTTTAAGTATGAAAACATCAATTGAATTTAAAGACGTCAATATATGACTGGCCACATCATTTATTTTCGCTTGCTGTTCTTTTCAAAAGCCTAGCTTATATTTTTTTCGCAGCTAACTACGATTTTTGTGATTGCTATTTTTTTAATTACAAAATGACAGGAAAATATTTGCAAAATTCACCTTTTGTTATTTGAATTGCTTTGCAAGACCTTTTTTTGTTGTTTGAAAAACTGCAGTGTCGTTCAAAACAATATGGCATATGTGTACTTTCAGATGATCAGTTAGCGCTAACGACTTGCAGCTTTGATCATTCAAATACAGTAGTTTAAAAGATGAAGTCTGTTTGTATGATAACACAACAATATACAAAATTTTCCCGCAACTTCTGCTATTAGGACGAGTCGACTTTGCAAAAAAAGATCCGTTCAAATGAAAAAAAAAGCGTAATTTTTTTCGAAACACGTCATCATACAAACTAAGATTTCACGGTTTCTACTGCCTTGTTTTGTGATGTTTTGCATTTTTATTTATTTTGTTTTTGGTTTGCAGCCGCTTCTACGTCAAGTCTAAAGCGTCGATCCTCCGGGTATCTGAAAACGATCAACCTGTCTGTATGGGCCCCACCAAAAAAGAAAAAAATCACCAGGCCGATGCTTCTTTTTAATTGATGTTTGTAATGTAGATACGACTACAAACAGTAATGGTCAGTGACCCTTATAACAACGACGGTGTTCCTTATAACAAAGATAAATTAACAATTGATGAGCATCTAGAATACTTTGGTGAAAGACTTACTTGTAAAAAAAGAATGTTATTATTTCATTTTTTTTTCCGTCTTTGTATTTTAAGTTCCATTTTGCTTTTTTGTGAAGGCAATCATCTGATGTTTAGAACATCTGGCAACAGAAAAAAGTTAACTGATATTTTACACACAGAAGCTTACACATATTTTACCTCTTTTTTAAATACAATATTTTAACCGTAAATTTCTGAAAGAATATCAAAATACGTGAAACGTTTTATTTGAAGAAACAAAAAATAATTTAAATCTAAAAATAAAACTCGGAAAAATGTAGGTGATTTATTTGATTTAAAAAGAGTGTATTATACAAAGGGAAATATGGGAACAGTCTGATCAGAGTTCGTAATCCAATGTATTGTTTCTAAATGATAACAAATAAGAACTGCCCATCAAATTTTCCTGAATGAGTTGTGGTGGATTCCGGGTTGAAATCCGGTACCAATAAATAACAAACGCCAGGAATGAATATATAAAAATAATGTATTAACGTAATAATACAAACTGATAAAGCAGGTTAGTAGTTCCGGGAATACGGGTTAGTAGCAAAATATATATATTTGGTATTGAAGTATCGCTGTATGACTTCTTACTGAGTCTACGTGCTCGCTCACTGTGACTCCTACAACGCTGTTACCTCACTCTCACACTTCCGGTTGCCAACAACATTTTACTCTGTTACTCTCGGCTCGACTCGACTCCTTGGTCTTGCTCTCGTCTCTCGGGTCTTCACGTAGCCGTAGTATATGTATATACTGGGTGAGCCCATTTGTGTAAAAAGTGGTGGACTCATCAACATTAGTGGAACCGGCAGATGCTGGCACTGCGAGCATGCTGAACTTTGGCGCTCTTACAAGTATAATTTTTTACAAACTGAAAAAATGAAAATATAGAATAACGAGTTCATTACAATATATAACTTAAATACAAGCTAAAAACATTCATTATTCTGCCTAAAACAGTTTTCTGACCTTTAGATGTGCAAATCTTTTCATGGCACTTTCTACGCCTATCTTCTTTACAAGATCATTTTTATTGACAAAATAGTCAAAGAATTTAATCTGTCCTGAGTCATGAACGACTGCAAGTGTGTTTTTATAAACTTTAGTTTTGGAAGACCTTAAACGGTATGATGGCGCCGGAGGTGACTGCCCAAGTGGACGGTACCTTGAGCCACCCTGATAGATAGTAGTCTGTGTCATTGCTGTTCAAATAATGCATTTCTTACTGGTACGACCTTCAATATCCAATGCTGTTTCCTGTGAATGCATAGATGTTGAAATGAGTACATCCATAAATTATATATATATATATATATATATATATATATATATATATATTGTCATCCACAGACAGACCTATATGCATAGATGTTGGAATGGATACATCCATAAATTCATATATATATATATATATATATATATATATATATATATATATATAAAAGAAATAACAGTAAGATATATAATCCGGTGTTCTTATAGATATTTTATTTTTACAAAATAGTGCTCAATGAAATGGAACTAATGTCTTTAATTTAATTACAAAATTAAATTCGGAACGTTTAGCTTCCATTTTTGAAACATGGTTAGAACTGTGAGCGAAAAAAAAATATTTTTTTCAATCAATTAATTTATATATATATATATATATATATATATATATATATATATATATATATATATCAATTAATTTATAATATATTAATATATATATATATATATATATATATATATATATATATATATATATTGTCATCTACAGACAGACCTTTTCGCTCTCCAGTGTGGCTAGACGTCCGATTGCTTCAAGCCGAGATCGAAACCCAATTTGGTATCAGTCAGGGATTCTTCCCCTCGGCTATCGTCGCACGGCAGAGAGGAGGCGAAATTTTAACGTTTTTTTACACGATATACGTCACTGGCCGGGAGAGCTCAATTCAATTCGGTTGAAGAGCAATGCGTTAATAGCGGTATGAGCCACTGTTTTTTTAAATGACAAGAGAACTCAACCGGATTTTCCGGGGATATATATATATATATATATATATATATATATATATATATATATAACTTTTATATCTTGAGAAAATGCCTCGTCACTGATGGAATAAGTGCTAGGTGAAACCACTCTCCTAGAATTACCTTACTTGCTCAAATAGATCTGGTAGAGTAAAATCAACGTCTCGACCGAAAAGGACGGCTTCAGATTTTTTTTTTTTTTTTGAAAAACTTCTTGTTCGGACAGATAACTTTTTAATACTCCTTCGTGTATATATATATATATATATATATATATATATATATATATATATATATATATATATATATACACGTATTCACACAGAAACAAAGACGCGTGCATAAAAACACGCACACAAACACACACAGTATGTATAAACAAAAATGTGGATGCAAAGATTAACAAAAATTGTACTTCGTATTTACACTCTTTTCACCCACGTGTGTCAATGCTCTACTCAATGAATTAATTTCTCTCACCCAACCCTGTTAAATTTTACCTCGATAAACATTCAACTGATATATACGATATCTCCCAAAAAGCCCCGTGCCTCAGCGCCTACTAACTGCTTTGTTGATCATTTTCATCAACATTTTCTTCTCGGATGTCGATGCACTTTTAAAAATTTTTGTTTTATTTCTCATGCATTTATTTGCACTCTCTAAATTATTCGTTTTGTTCATTAGAAATTAGTAACATTTTTGTGTTTGCTGCTTGCTTTTTTGTGCTATTAATAGCTACTAACCATGAAATATATTTAATAACTTAACATTTATTAACAGGTAAAAAATGTGTCATATTGTTGTGTATAAATATCTAATGTTTGAAATGCTTCTTTTTGCAGGTATGTATATTCTAAAATTAATAGTTGAAACGTAAAGACATCCCATCTGTGTGTGTGTGTGTGTGTGTGTGTGTGTGTGTGTGTGTGTATGTGTGTGTCTGCTGAAAAAATCAGAGTTATAATATGTCTGTAATAGATAATGTTCATAGATGTTTATTAATATCTGTGGGTTTTATGCGTCAATGGATTATATATATATATATATATATATATATATATATATATATATTATAGCGATTTCATCTTGTTTGTAGTTTGTATCTGAATATCATATTATAAATCAATGCTGTTGTTAGTTGGTGCTTTTATAAGCGTTACTAATCCTTAAATCTTAATTTGTTCGTCGACGATAAAATTTAGAAAACCATTATTAATTAGTTTTGTTTAATGTTGCTTAGATATTTTTAAATACAAAATTGTTTCAGAAGGAGGTATTAATTTGATTCTATTAATTCAATAATTCGATATTGATAACATGTTTTTTATGTCAATAAGGGTATTTACTATTGTAGTTAAGAAGGCACAGGTTCATGTTCGAGAGGTTTTATATAGGGAGATAATATAATTATGATCATAAAAGTTGATATGGACTTCAAAAAAGGGGATATTTTTAAAATTAATGTTTAGTTAGTATGTAAAATTAAGAACTTTAAAATATATAAAGTTAAAACTAAAAGAAATGTTCAAACTGACATTCGAATATTTCTTTTAATTTTTTAGTATCTTTTATATATTTAGCTAAAATGAAAATATCGCTAATGTATCGGATCTATATGGTTTCGTTAGTTATTTTGTTGAATACATGATTTTTTATATGGGCCATATAAAAATTTATATAACCCATATAAAAATTTGAGAAAGCAGTATTTAAATGGCTACTCATTGCGACTTCTGTGTAATGTTGTCAAGGCAGTCATAAGATGAATCTTATGTATGCTATATTTTGCAGTTTCGGTCATATTATTAATTTTATTTCAAATTTCTTCTTATTTCTCTTCTTACAAACAAGGCCTTCGTTTCTTGTTACTATACGCGTGCCTGTTTCCCCTATTACTATCATCATGATCGCCACCCACCTGACAGCAGCGGCCACTCGACGAAGCCCATTATCATCTACAGTTCAACCAGCTAATCTAATAGGACCCTCAGTATAACATTGTTAGCAGATCCAACGTAATAGGTCCCTAAACATTTTGATTGCAACATTTAATGACATATTATAACATGTACTACATGTTATAAAATCACTACAAAAATAGCCATTTTATTTCAACACTTCTGGCGTCTTATCAAGTGATAGTGTTGAATGTAGAATAAAGGGTTTATATATATATATATTGTACATATATATATATATATATATATATTGTACATATAGTACATATATATATTGTATATATATATATATATATATATATATATATATATATATATATATATATATATATATATATATAGTACTGGTGTTAAAAAACAGCGTTCGATGTGATACAACAGAGCTATCATGTATATATTAATAAATATACATGTTACCCCTCACCGATAGCACGACTAGGAGTTTCCTGCACAACGCAATCTTCAGGTGCCGAGTATAATTAAAATTTTAAAAATATATCTGTTTATCGTAATGTTGGCCTAGATCTATATTATACTTGGTTTAGAGCTTTTTAATTTTAAAAATCATATTTGACATTTAAAATAAACGGGATTTGTATATATATGTGTTAGAAAATAAGAATTTTTTAGAGTTGTGAACTTAAATTTTTTCATTATTAAAGGGGATCTCTCTCTCTCTCTTTATCCATCTATCTATCTATCTATCTATCTATCTATCTATCTATCTATCTATATATCTATATCTATATATATATATATATATATATATAAACAAACTATATAACTAAAAAATAAACCGTAACTTTTATATTAAAAATTAATCTTGATTGATCGTGAGATGCCTTCATTCTTTAAATGCCAGAAATATTTGGAGAAAGCAGTGCTGTTTTTGTATTTTATATTACCTGAGGTCATTCGATGATGGTAAAAACGAAATTTCCAAGGATTTTCAGTGGAACCAAAATAAAACTTAGCATCGTTACCGGAATGTGTGCTCGCTCGGTATACAAATTATCAGTCATAAAAGTTTAAGGGACAGATCATATTTTTTTCAGCGGTTGCATTAGTATTAAAAATAATTACGTTGTCTTTGTTGGAAATATATTTGTTTAATATAATGTTGTTATACTGGGATATGGTTTTATGTATGTTATCGCAGCTTTAGCCGATTTTAACATTATTTTTGTTAGAAATGGATTAAATTTAAGAAAAATCTCCCGGTTTTAGTTTTAACATTACGATTAAAAGGTGGATTGAACCATATAATTTATCTGTTTATTTTTACCTTCTTTTTCTGAATACTCTAAATTTACTTTGTGATTGCTTAGTTCTAAAGCCTTTATATATTTAATTTTATTATTTTCAAATATTTCCTTCTTGCGGGTGTTGGTAAATAATGTAATTTGGACTTATTTATGTAAATTATCTAGAATTTTGTGGTGGTGGTGGTTTGATTCTTTATTGGCGTATCTGTGGTTATATAGCACTTCCGTATATGATTTGAATAATTATTGCAAACCATATACCAAAGAGCTATATAGCCACAGAGCGTAAAATGGCCAAAACATCGTGAATATGGCGACAAAGACAAGGACAATAGTATAAATAATAGGTATATTTACTTTATATATATATATGTGTGTGTATGTGTGTGTGAAATAAAAACAAAATAAAAAAATATATAAAAATAAATACATTATACAAATTATGTATTTTTTCAGAAATTAATGTCTTATTTTAAAATGCAATATGACTTAAAAATTTGTTTATCTTTAAAGCATTCGTGCACACACACACACACACACACACACACACACACACACACACACACGCACTCATTATTCAAACCCGAAACTAGAACATATCGTAAAATGAAATCAGATGACCAGCATTTAATAATTAAAGGGGCATCACTTGCATAAACAGACCTTAGTTATTTCCCTTGCATTTTTAAAATTTACACACTTGCTAATTCTGTGTTTAATTTAAAGCATGCTATGTTTTTCAGTAAATTGATTTTATTTTATTTTTTTCCCTTGTTTTTTGTGTGGTAGTCTTTTTTTTTCAGTTGTAACCTCCCCCACCTTTGATCACTAGAACATTGTATCTTTCATTTGATCCTTTCTTTGTACTTTCATTGATTCATATCATCTGACAAGCTCTCTTCTCATTACAGCAAAATTCGATATCGGCATCAAATCAAGGCCTACCGTGTGATGTTTGGCTGTATCGATTGGGATCTTTCCCAGATTTTTCTGAAATTCCCTTCTTCGAACCTTCCGGTCAAAAAGAACTCCATTCTTTTTCCTTTTCTTTCTTTCTTTTTCTTTCTTTCTCTTTCCGTCTCTCTCTCTTTTTCTCTCTCTCTTTTTCTCTCGCTCATTTTCCCTGCTTCTAAGTTACATTCGCTTACTCTGCACATTGCAATGGAAATGGAGTTTGACAACTGGGGGGGGGGGTTAAAAGTCCTGTTTAAGTCGTATTTTGACAATTGAAAGTCGATCATTTTTAATAACTTTGATAGACTGAACTTCGTATAAAATAAGAAAGGCTACACACACACACACACACACACACACACATATTATATATATATATATATATATATATATATATATATATTATATAAAGCAAATGCCTCTACTAAATATTTTCTTATGAATTGGAAAAAGCTTAAATAATTATTTCTAGGGTGAAAGAAAGTGAATATCACATTAAATTAAGAAATTCAAATCCGAAATTGATTAAATTTGTCTCGGTTCATGCCTGTTGAGCTAGTAAGGGCAAAAGACACCGTAACAACATTAATTGCATAAGCATTAATACAATTTATGTTAAAAGTCCGCCTCTTGCATTATTTTTTTTATCAGTTTCTTTCATTATTTCAAATATTCGATGACAAATAAACCACGTATATATTTTTCCATATTTTTATATGTAAACACATATATATATATATAAGTAAAATTGTTATAAAAATATTTTACCTGTCCGCATGTAGAGAATGAAAAGATTTTTATTTTATTTTCTGATTTTAGATATTTTGTCTCTGAAATATGTGAATTATAAATTAAAAGGATTCAAAGGTCAAATCCAGGTCTGGTACAAGGGTCTCATTGGCCCCCACCACCGAATTTATGATACGAAGAATCTATGATACGCCTCCCACTTTACTATATCTTAATTTTCATAAAGTAGTATACATATAATAATACAAATTTTATTGTAACTTAATTATGTACAGTAATGGATCACATACAATACACGTGAACAATTCAGCTAGAAAAATTGAAAATAAAAACAATGCATCTTTAAATACAAATTAGAAACATGTCAATAGATCATTCTATCTTATATAAATCAGCAATGTTTTGTGGCAATTTTTAACATCAACTTCATATTTTTCTTGTTAATTTTAACACATCCAACATCACGGATAAAAATAGTGAATTTTATATAGTGTTTTTTCAAGACTTAGCATAAGCAAAACGAATTCATGGATTTGGACAAAAAAAGACCCCAGACTGACATCAAAATCCGCAAATTTTTTCATCCTTTAATAGTCAGTTGTACTTAGTTTAACTTGTAGCGTATATAAATGAAGGTAGAAAAAAGTAAATGTTGATAAGATAGAGAGGGTCATAAAGCACTTCAGGTAGAGGGCTTCGGAAGTAGTACTGGTCAGACAATTTGGGGTGGTGGGGCGTTAGGGCCCAGCAAATAACATGTTCCTTTCTTATAATTTCTGTATATAATTCCATTTCCATCATAACTTTCGATTGCACACGCACACACACAAACAAAAGATATACTCACATTTATACAAACACGTAAATTTGCTCACTTCCTTACCCATCGCTTCTTTTCCTTTTTATTTATTGATTTCTGCATAATTCCCTTCACTTCACCCGTGTCATCTGATCCATATTCACTACCTTGGCACTCACCGACCCCGAATCGCCTCCCTGTGCACACCCTGGACTCTTCACTTCACTGCATGAATAAAAACAGAATGTGACGCTCGCACACGAAGATGTTTTCACGCACGCAGCATTGAAAAACAAGATTCAAGGATTCCATACTGGATGGGGTAAGGAACAACACTGGAAAAATGTTTTTAAAAAATCATAAAGAAAGGAAATTCGTGAACACAGAAAAAGTTAAAAAAAAAAAATAATTTGCATTTTTTTCTTTGCATAAGAAACGCATAGAAAGAAATTAAATGAATTTTAATTTATAAAAAAAAAATGAAACAAAAACTACCGAAAAGATTTGATCGGCGTTTGCGTCTGATGACTTTTGACCAAATATGGTATGACTGTGTTCAGTGTGCTATTATTATTATTATTATTATTATTTTAGAGTTTCCGGTTTCAGAATTTATTTCCTTTAAAATTGTCATGTTTTGTTTTGTTAACAGCGACTCACAGTAACAACTGTCTATATATATATATTATTTGTGTAGTATAAACCTACTGTTGATTGCAAAACGAAATTTCATATCTCCAATTCCGTAAAATTTATAATTCAAGTGTGAAAATATTTTTTAAATATACAGTAAACCTTTCCTCTTTTTTCACTCTGTCTCTGTCTCTCTCTTTCTCTGTAAAGAAAAAGTTGTACTTTGATGTTTTTCAGCACCACCCCAAAAAATATAAATAAATAACATAGAAATCTTGTAAGAACAAAAAAACGAGGAATATATGACCAGTACAAGGCGTTAAATTGTGTACAAAATTATCTACAAGTTATTTATTTAAAACTAATTAATTAAGTAATTGGGTAATTATTTTGCATTACTATTGATTTGAATACTATTGATAATTATTTTGGAATAAAATGCAGCAGTATTGTATGTATATAAATATGTATGTATATAAGTTCTTCATACACACCTGTTGGGTATAGGGTCACAGCCCCATCACGATAGGCATTGCTGCTGTGATTTCTGTTGCATGTCGTTTTATATGAGGTGGATTTACTTACTATATCCATGTTCAGTAGGTTTTGAATTCAGAGACTGGTCGCCAACCAAAGCTAGAAAACAGTCAGCTCGTCTATTAACCCTATGCTAGGATGGTAGGGGAAAAAGATGTATTTGTGTGAAAGCGAACGCAACGGCCTCGACTGGAATTTGAACTCGGCACGCCAGTCCCACTGGTTGCGCCAATAACCATCCTTCACCAGTGTTGCAACTAACCTGAAGCATTTTCAATAAAATTATGCACAAACATCTTGAATAGATTTTTCTACAATTATATTTCCTTACAAGTTACTGGTGACCAATTCATAGCAGAATTTAGAACAATGAAAGCTTTTTTTTTAAATGTTCTTTTTAATGAAGATTTTTTGTGTAAATTTTTTGTTTTATTTTTTTCTAAAGCTATTTTTTTTTTAAATAAATTCTTACGTCAATGGACAACACTCAACAAAATAAATAATTGGAGAATGAATGTGGATTCGAGTTTCACAGGAGACTAATGCTTTATGCAATTCACGCTGCTCTCTGGCGACCAGAGAATGAGAAACTCTTATAGAAAAAAGTTGAAATTAAGGCACCGATATTCAGTGAACGTAAAACGATTACTTGGTTACTTATTTTAGCGCATCGTCTTACCATTATTGCCACATGGCGCAAACAAGAGTTAGTGCATTATTTAAACAAATTTGCCGTAAATAATCACTGCTACCGTTTTATAGCCAGCTGTCGCTTATATTTTTGCTAAGACAGTTTTTTTTTCATTTGCGTAAGTAGTGAAGTAATCATTTTAAGTAACGCAGTTAATCTAAATAAGTGCTGTGTAATTTGTTGCTCCCAACAAAAACATAGTCAAAGAATTAATATCTTCCAGCAGGCAGTTTAGCATCTTTTCTTAGACTAATGAGAAGATTTTCAGCAACTTTACTATTTATTTAGTTCCAAGAAAAAAATATCTCAAAATTGCTAAACTTCAAAGAAAATTACAAATGAACTAAGATAAAATATTAAATTTAATAAATTTTAACGTATAAAAATAAGTACCTGCAAATGTAAAGAATAATAAGATACAAATCACATTTTTTTATTATCAAATATAGCATTATTAAATTTCTCAGCATGAAGTTGCTACTTCTTAAAATAAACCTTGAAAATTACCTTGCATTTTTCGTGTCTGAATATTTGCACTGCTTCTAATCTAATCACAGAACACATACTCCGAATGTCATCCTACCGGTTAACGATTAATGGAACTAATCTAGCAGGCCATTACTAACCTATAGTGAGTGCAGTTCTCAAGTACTGAACTCTTATGACCTCATGCTAAACTTAGTAATTACCCGCAGGAAACTGCTTTTATTTATTTTTTTTTCTTACCTAAAATTTACCTGGACAAATCAGGTGTTATTGTAAGTCCCCGGTGCTTAGAAACACCAAATTTAATAGTTGTTTGTTATTAAGAATAATGCTAAATGACTTATTTTGATCAGCAACAAATCTTAAAGCAATCATTATATTTTCAGACACTGCCTTATAAATCACCTCGTCTCAGTGTATTACTCTATGCGGTTATCAATGTTGCTCTCATTGAAAAGGATGTCGTACAAAGCCTTGTACCCCCCACCAAAAAACAAAAAAACAACAAAAAAAAAAAAACGCTAATTTTCCAAGATACTTCAGTATTAACTGCAAACAGTAGGCAATTTCTTTTCTACTTTTTAAATAGATTAGGGATATATAGTGTGGAGTACGTATCCTCATTACTCAGGTTAATTATGGTATTTCATTTGATGGTAAAATTGTAAGTCACCGCTTTCTGTCAACAAAACGAAAATTAAAGTAATCGTTTTTGCTGCTTAGTAAAAAAATAGATTTATATAGTAACTAGCTTAAAAGCCGCCCTATCGGACAGCATTTAAGCTAGCTTCGGTGGAGGGCTCATGACTAAGTCTTCATCACAATAGGTAAGAGAGGAGTAGATGCGATAGACAACAATAAACTGTAGAAGAACTCAAAATTGATCGCTGCATTTAAGTATTGCATTAATATTTAAGTTTACCTTTTAAAAACTCAACGATAATTCTTCTACCACGACTTAATGTAAAGACAATTTGATGTACGTAGGTCTTTTCTTTACTTTCCATACAATTATTTTTTTTTCATGGGTGACTTTCGCTAGATTTCGCAATTAATTTTGATTATTCCCAAATTTATTTCCAAGTTATAAAAATTGTTATTATGCAAAAAATTCGTCGTAAAAAAGCACGTTAAAAATCGCTGAAAACAATCGCAGTGATGAAAACTAGGGAATCCAAAATTTCAGGATTACGGGTCCAGATCCGGCTCGGGAATTTTTCAATTTGCTCACGGAGTCGGCTTGATTTCAAAGTGGTCTGGCTATGGCCTCTAGGAGTAAAGTGGAAAAACTGTTACACAGTGACATACTGACATTAGCATTTATTATATAGAATGTTATGAGCTACTGAGAGTTGTAGCCCTTTAATTGAAAAAGTGTGACACACTGTCATTGGCATTTATTATATAGATAATCTTTATTTTATTTATACTTTTTGAGTAATTTTTTTAAGCGAAATTTGCTATATGAACTCATCACTTAAATTATTAATATTTAACATTTTATGCTTAAAGAATTATTGGCTCTTCACAAAAATGAGACAATGTTGATTAATGGAGAAAATAGTGATCAACACAAATACTTGCAATTTTCTTGTTTAATATTAGGTTAGTGCAAAAATAATGTCGTTTTTTGACGTTCAACTTAACGTCAAAAAACGACATTATTTTTGCACCAACCTAATATATGAGATAAGACCAACTAGTTTTCGTTGGGGAAGAAAATCATCGTAAATGATATCGTTAAAAATTTAAGAAGGTTCGTTTTTTTTTTATAACAGTTTGGTTTTGGTTCTTGCTTGTTGTAACATTTCTCTCTCTTTTTCTATTCCTTTTTTCTATTTTTCTTTTGTCTGTTTTTGTCGTTCCCTCTCAGTTTCACCATCTGCTCTATTATACTTTTGTATCGCTTGTTGTTGCTAACTGTTGTTGTTCTTCAATTTTTCTTTCACGCAATTTCTCTTTTTAACGTAGTACGTGTCCTCTTCGATCTCCTTTCCTAACGCAGGCACTAAAACATCATTCATCTGGTCAAGACGTCGATTACTTTACAAACCTTGTTGATATAAAGAATTAACAAGATATACACACATCATTGTGTATACTGTTACCGCAGAGGAATCCGTTGACATATTACAGTGTAAAAGCGGATCCAAGTAATTGCCATTTTTATTAAACATCAAATAACAACGTGATAAATTGATTCATCACGGACATCAGTACATATCCATTTTGAAAGTGAGAGTGGGGAATGAGAATGGAGAAGCTGCGTCCATTTTTATATAAAATCAAGATGTTAAGAATGAACAAGGGAGTTTTTTAAAATTTTGGCGAGAAAAATGAAACCACTTTAAAATACTTTTTCGCTTATTGATTCTTACCGTCTGAATCATTTACTCTAAGAATCATTTACTTAATGATTATTACCACTACACTACAGACTTGAAAAATTCTTTCTTAATAATTACACTGTCCATACGTCTTCTTCGCAAAGAAATATTCTCATGTAAAATAATGTTCCTGGGAGTTTGGAAAATATTTTTGAGTTCCACCAAGTGTTTATTTTTTATTTTTATTTTTTTGTTTGTTTTTTGTTTGTTTTTCCAGTGCTCGATAAAATATTAAACCATTTGATTGTTTTGTTATTTTATAATATAGATAAGTAATTATATCATTGATTTATTGTTCTTATTGATGGAAAAAAAAGTGAGTTTAACTCTAACATTACTGACAAAAATGGTTACATGTCTTATCAACTTTTCGAACCTGAACTTGAGCATTTGACAACGAAATTTGAGAAAGCTATTACCACCAACTCGCCTATCGAGTCTGTTCACAGACACACATTTTGTGTTGCTGTTTACGTTACAGTTAATTCGCTTTTTACAGCGGGTAGTGTGACGCGGAAAGAGAAACCGGGGAGCCGTGTTCAAATTCCGAGCTAGTCTGTTGCATTCACTTTCATACTGATACACTTAAGAAGTTCCTAAATCCGTCTTTTCTTTCTCCTACCCCCACCAGTTGTAGCTTAAATAGCAGAACATATATTATATTTCCTAGCTTCGGGCAGCAAATACTGAACTTCAAACAGTGGAGAAGGCAACGGGAAACCACTCCACTATATTTCCCAGAAGAGCGTAGCAATTCACGGATAATAAAGCAAAACCAATCTATAGAGAAATATGATTGTCTATGTTCTGAAGGTACATTACTTTAAAATAATAAATCAACATAACTAAGGATTTTTTTTCAACTGAGAAAATAAGGGGGAATAAATTGTAGACACTTGATTTAAGGCGTTTGTTCAGCACAACCCTTGAAATATAGCCGAGAATTCTGTATTCTTACTACCACTACTAGGAAACTATGAAATAATTCTAGTTTCTTGCGTAAACAGTTATCACAACACATCTTTTTGGGTATACCAGGTACATGTACCACAGCCAAATTCGCGCTATATGGCAACAGGCTTTGATAAACACAGCTCATAACCGTATAGGTGAAATACCTTCAGGTCCAATAACCTAATCTGCTCAGAGGGTCACCGATTGAGGCTGTTCCCAAGTATCTAGATCTGACTATAAAGGCATCTTGGCAGCTTCATACTTCAAACTTAAAAAAAAGAAAAAAAACTCTTCGAGAAATCTGATCATGATGCTCCCTCAACACTCTCGCTCATGAACAGAAATTTCATATCTCCAATTCCATAAAATTTATAATTCAAATGTGAAAATACTTTTTAAATATACAGTAAACCTCCCCTCTCCCTCTCTCTCTATCTGTCTCTCAGAACAGAGGACTAGTTTTTTTTTGTATTTTTTTTTTAACAGTGTGAATTACATCTACCGGCCTATGCATTCAAATGATTTAATAAAGGGAATGTGCTCTCCGGCAATGCGCAAACCTGCATCCACATTTGTAGAAGAAACCATCGTCCGATCCGGCATACTTTAGACTGTTCGGCCACAAAGAGTACTGGAGAGTACATTTTCTTTATTAAGACTCTCAAATGATCTGGGCGGTTGACATAATTTACACTGTTTAAAAAACTGTTAGATTGAAAATAAAATTCATTAATTACTTTGAATTATATATATATATATATATTTAGTTCCAAAGATTCGCTTAAATATTAGTATACATGGTAAAAAAAAATGTCCTACACTTAATAAAAACAATGTTTTATCCTCAAAATCTTTATGTTATTAAGAGATCAAAGAGTTTTTGTATGTAATGTTTTTATTCCTTTTAGAACCCTTGAAATTTTAGTTAACAATCCTGTTTCTCCAGTGTCAACGTTGTACCGTAAATTAGTATGGGAAATTTTAGCGTCTTAGTATGGGAAATTTTAGCGTCTTTTTTCATTTAGAAATTTGCAAAAATCAAATAATTGTCAGATTTTAATTAAACATTCATGTCATATTCACAAATGAATTAAATTATTTTTTTAAATATTTGTTCTTTAGAAAATCTTTGCAAAGTATTTATTTTTATATCTGTTATCCCCAACTTATTTAATTTTATGAAATTTCGAGATATTAAATTTTGTCCTGGTTAATATTGTTATTAGTTATAAGGACATGTCCTCGGAGAATTTAAATCATGATATTTTTTTTTTTTTTTTTTTTTGTCAAACAGAACCTCCTGTTACCGAAAATCTGCTCTGAATCTTAAATAAAAAAGCATCATTTAGAAAAGCTTTTAAAAGCTTTCATGCATAAAATACATTATTAACACTATTGTCTTAAGAAACATTTTTTCGATAAATAATGAATTTTTACTAGAATTGTTTTCATTTTTTTCAAATCTAATTAAAATAATACATCAACTTTTAAATATCTTAAAATTCTGTATTAATTTGTAGCGATCAAGTGATACTATTATTAAATTAAAACTATAATCGTAAATGGAAAAGCTCACTACAATTCAACGACCCCCAATTTTCAAAAGAATTTTGAATTTATTTTGTGTCCATCAACGTGTCGATTTTTATAAATATGGGTGTCCAAACACATCAGAAAATAAAAACGTTGAAATTTATTGGTAATTTCCTCAGCAAGCGTATGTGTAAGTTAGACTATAAAGTCACAGGACGTAAAAAAATTCAATAAAATACAAGATTGTTTAGAAATTTTTAAGATTACTGTGTACTTAAAAATATATGTATATAAAAGTGCGTTGTAAGTAATTGTTACAGTTATGTATAATTCCCAAACATAAGTTTCTCAAGAGTGTTGTCAACACCTCATAAACATACACAGCTTTGGGTTAAAAAATGCTTTTCTGCGATGATTTAAACTAAAAGTATGTAATATTTGTTTAAAATCAGATTAATTAAAATTTAAATCAGCTAATCATCTTCTAATAAAGTTTCAGAAAAATATATTTTATTTTTGAAAGATTTTTTAATAAAGAAAATTACATTGTGTTGACAGATTTGTCAATATGGATGATTTTAGATTTTTTTTTACTGATAATAAAAAAATAATTCCAATCAATTTAAATTCAGTTTGAATACAGCAAAGTATTTTGCTTATTGGAAATATTAAATTTAAGCTTGAAATTTAAACTAAAATAAAAAAAGCTTCAAGAAAGTTTTTTTCATTTTTAAAAATGCATTTTAAACCTTAGATATCGCTTTTCTTTGAAATAAAGAACAACTCTTAAAGTTTCGTCGACGAAGCTTTAATAAAAGTGAAACATTTTAATTGATAAACTTTTCCTTTTTGTCAATAGATATTAGTATGTAAAATAAAGAATTTATTAATGACACTTAATTAAAAAAGCGTATAAACAAGAAAAAATAATTTAATAAAATAGCGTTTTTAAATCTTAGCAGAATTTACAAATTTTAGTACTGATATAACGTATAAGGGTTAATCAGAGGTTAACTTCAGTTTTTTTTATTGTACGCTGTTGTCTAGCCTTCCACAAAACGTAAAAAGAGGGTAATAATGAATGAGCTTCTTGTTGATTATATATGCTGCTGTAAGCGGAATTGTTAATTACGTAGATTAGTTTTGTTTGATACAAGGCTACGGGTATAGAGCACCCAGTGAGAAGTGAACTCATTACTCATCGACTGATACACAAGTTCGCTAACCATTATCCCACGATCAGAAGAGAGAGACGATATACACTTCTTACTTAATGTTAGACACCGAGAAACCCAGTAAAAATCAAGACCGATTTCGATGTCTATCGGTTATTTCCGTTTCCGTTTATTTTTTTGCAGACTTCCAGGTCAGATCCAGGGATATTAGTTTTTTATTGTTTACTTTAGGAGATGTTAATTTTAAATTTGTCACCGTAAAGTGTTAACGATTTAAAAATAAAATTTAAAGTTATATTTAAATAAAGTTAAAACTGTCTGCAGACCTGGTGTATCAAAGACCCTGTGACGAAATCAGCTCTGTAAACAACTTAAACGTAAACCGTTCGAATAAATCGAATAAAAATTATAGGTAGGATCAAACCAATGTATATTTAATAAATTCTTATATTTGTATAGTTTTAAAAGCTAAGTGTTAGCTTATTTGGCTTTCCTTGTTGATTGCCAGGACTGGTCATTAATATTTGTGACATCGAATTATTGACCGGATTCGAACAAAGCGATATTTTCGTTCGTTGTCTCACGAGAGTTCATTTCAATTATGCTTCGTTTTCCTTTTTATAGCCCACGAAAGAATGCCTAGAGAAAGAAATAGAAAGAGAGATGAATATGGGATTTTTCAGTGCAACCGAATGTGATACAACGACAATGTCAAGGTTTAAAGTGGGTTGTTTTTTGTTTTTTTTGTGTGTGTGTGCGTGTGTGTGTGTGTTTTTTTTTACCGACAATACTGTGGAAAAATTGTTCAAGTCCCATTGGCTTCTGCCCTTTTTAGGGACGCCTCAAGCGCCGGTCAATGACCCCAGCCCGTTCCCGAAGGAGCGGTACTACCTGAGGGATGCCTCCCAGAACTTGAGCTAATATTAATTTCAAAGTACCCCAGCCGAAGCCGGGAAAGAGAGAGAGAGAGAGAGAGAGAGAGAGAGAGAGAGAGAGAGAGAGAGAACAAAAATTGAACAAAAAAATTATATTTGAACATAGAGAGAATAAAGAACGTTTACTCATTCTTCTTAAATATCCAACACGTCCGTCCCAACCATTCCAAATGAAACCAATAAATAAATAAAATCGGAATGAATTACAAAATTTTTTTTATGTCATTTTGATTATTTTCGTTGGTGTTCATGTTCATGTCTTTATTCTAGAAAATTGTTGATATATTCTGCTTTTTATATAAATACTTTTTTTCAGTTTGAGAAGAAAATTATTTATAGCTTTTTCATGAGTCCCAACCAAAGCTAAAGTATATAATTATAAAGCACTAAAGCATAAAATGAACAAAAGAAAAGTTACATTTTCTTCTTTTTTTTTTTTTTTCGACAACTAGAAACCAGTTTGTGCTACAAGCTTGGAGTCAAATGTTTACAGCTCTTGAAGGATCAAAACATTTCAACCTTTTTTTTTCCAAACGATCAGTCGTGTATAATATTTAATTTATTTGAGTTTCACATACGTCCATTATTGTCAGATTTTCTGCCCGAACAGATTAATGATGTCAAAATGTTTCAAATAAGAAAAAAGTAAGAGATAGTGGTGCGGAATCTATGCTGATGTATCAGAAGGTGATTTTTTGTGAAGGCCAAGAATGTGCGTGTTCGTAATATATTTATCCACAACAAATAAATCAAACAAAAATAAATAGACAATTCAACTTCAAGAAATTACTGAAAACAACGTCATTAGAGATTTCAACAATAACATGAATTTATATATATATATATATATATATATATATGACATACACAAAGTGATAATAAGTTGCTTGTTAAATGTGGCAAGTGAAATAAGGTTACAAAAAATGTCCATGCAGAAATTTAGTAAGTAAAGGTTGATAGTTTAAGTTTGTGGAATTAAAATAGTTTTATATGTGCAAGGAAAATTGTCAATTGTGTAAGTTCAAGTGATAGTGTGTATGTGTGTGACAACTGCTAGTGTTGATTTAAGTTATGAAGAGTTGTTCGCCTTTGACTGATAGGCTAAAGCTGATTGAATGTACAATTACTGTTTTGTAGTGATAATGTCACTTTTTAGTAAATTGTAAGTTAAGGTTCTTCACGCGGCAATAGTTGTATGAGTTATGTTAAGTTGTTAGTGGTTGTTGAGTCAGTGTGTTGGCACGCGTGGGGTCTGCTGGTATCTCGCGAAACTCAATGTCTGACTAACTTGAATTAAGTCAAGCGATTCTTTTTATAGGTTTTCGGGTTTCTAAATAGGCTCCAGAGACCTGCGTGGGAAAAAGGTTTATCTCAACTTTGCTACATTTTAGTGTCCTTTTTAACCAATGGGGGCTGAGTTTGGAAAAGTAAAGTGATGATTGGTTAAAGGTTTATTTGGGGAAGAGTGTATCTTCCCGTAGGGGGTGACAGGCAAATGTGTGGAAGATCCCATAATAGTATTTGGTGATTTTATTTGTTAATCCACACTAAATCAATCAGTGAAAATTGACGCATTGAGTTTATTTAATTAGTCCCTCCTCTTCCAGCAGCTGAGTGGATGTTCTGTTTGTAGTCAGGTTAGTAATTTGTCATAATCACAAATAATATAGTAAATAAACTTCTAATAATTTTAGTAAAATTAAAGCAGAAAGTTATTTAAACTTCTACAGAAAATTGTATGTAAACGTATAAGTTAGAGTAAATCTTTTTATAGTAAATAAATAGTCTTGAAATGTTCGTTGAAATGGTCATGTGCCTGGGAGAGAAAAAGTTCCTACATTTTAGTAAATGTCATTATTCAAATTTTGCAGGAGAAGAGGAAGTATCAGCGTAATGACTTTCTCGTGTTGGTATGTCGTTTAGTAATTATTTTAAAGAACACTGAAGGAATAAACAATTATCTATAATTGAGATAAATATATTTAAATAACCATTATCAATTATTTTGCATTTTTGTAGATATTTGACTAAATTTGCAATAATTTTAACTTTAACATAGTCAAAAGATTAAAGTAAATGATAAAAGTACAATTTAATTGAAAAGAGAATAGGTGGGAGGTGTGGTGAATTCAAAATAAAAATAACTCTCTTTCCGCCACTGTTTTCAAATTCACGAGCCTATGCGAAAATTCATTTTGACCAATGGAAAAGGGAGAGGCTTAAAAACTGAGAAAAAAATAACGAGCCGATGTGAATTCGCCTTTTGATATAAATAGGCAAAGAAAGAAAGAAAGAAAGAAAGAAGCAGGAGGCAGAAAAAGTCCAGCGTTCCATGCGTCTGAATAAAGCCGGTGTCAATACATTATTAATTAGAGCTCTAAGTAGAGCAAGGCAATTTCAAAAAACTCTATTCAACTCCGAAGTTAAGTACCTTAAACTATAAATTTTTATGCATATTGAATACAACCGTATAACTTTTATGTGAAAAACGAACTCTCTCAATTTGTTTTAAACATTCTGGAATATTACTTTGTGTCCGATGACAATTCATCGAAACTACGAACTCTAAATATTTTATTCGTTTTCCTAAAACAAGATATTAACAACTTCAAATGGGTAAATTTGTAAATAAATTCCTTATCTTGTTTCATTAAATTTAACATGTTTCCTCGTCACTATCTCTCAATAGTCCAGATGTATATGTATATAATTAATATTATATATCCATGTCAAATACAGTTCTGCTTATATTAAGCCTAACAAAATTCAGAATTTGATGTATAAGAAACATGAATTTATAAAACTTTTTTAAAAAAATATTTAATATTCTGTAAAAACAGAAGTTAAAACTAATTATTCAACTTGTTGTATGCATACAGGATATCCATTGATTTTGATTTTGTAAGGAAAAGAAAGAATTAATTGGTAGTGCATGTCACCACTGCTGCAAATTAGCGGGGGATTACTACTGTTATAAGTGTAGGGGTTTTGGTTGTAGTAGTAAAAGGTAAAGCGTAACAAGTTACTGTAACTTTAACTATCTAACTCCAAACTGTATTCAGAGGAATATTCCGGTTTTATGCTGGAAATGAATTGTGAGGAAAAACATGTAACGGAAAATACAACAGGATACTGAGTTGGGACGTTATTCTTTTTATGTAATTATATGTTGGCAATAAATTTACAGATGTGTTTTTTTTTTTTTTTTTTGGTATATCTTAAATTGTGAAATATGGCACAGTATATAAATATTTTAGTATAGGTATTATGTATACTATATTTTGTTTAGCTTACTTGAATGTATCAGTCTCGAATTCTTTTGGGGATTAAAGTAAGCAACCAGTAATGAGATTCAGTCAGTGGTTTTATTGGCGACCCCGGCGTTTAAATTTATTGGTAACCCGACGTTTTTAAAATTTTTGGTACCCCTACCAAGTTTATTGGCTTACTTCATCGGCACTTGAATTTACAGCCTATCTCGTCGACTTCAGGAACACATTTCCTCTGTCAAATTTGGATCTTTACGATATACTCAATTACTTCAAAACATTGTAGAATCTTGCGTGTGAATCTCTTGCCATTACAGTCTCTCTTACCAAAAAATTTTCGATAATTCCAGTTTTCTTCACTGGACATACATTTTTTGGCGCGTAACTCTCTCTGTCCCACGTGTGTTTAATATAAAACAATATGGCGGAAACAAGTTACAACAAAACTGAATCTTCACTCAAGCTAACCTTGCCTGACTTCAGTGCGAATGTTCAAACATGGTTTCAACAGGTCAACGTTATTTTACGGCACTGCTTTAGTATTGTCGGAGTTAGCTCCTCCTCAGCTCCTTAACCCTTCACTAGGGGTCTCTCTCCCCTGGCTATAAATACTGGCTGACCCTTCGCCTCGATCTCTTTTTTTTTTCTCAGGCCTTCGGCCTTATACCACCTCGCAGATGTGAGCTCTCACAGATACAGCGTTTCCCAAATTCTGGGAGCACGCTAAGAACAATACACGTATGTACGAACACTCACCACAACACACACACAATAATATTCACCACACGCACTCCATGTAACTGTCCATGTGCTTGTAACCTGTAACTTGTATTTGTTGTTAATACATATATTTGTTTACATATATTTATCGGTCTTGTTTGTTTTCTTTGGACTTAATTAAAGTCCAACTTTATCATGTAGTTGGACCGGCTAGCAGGAAATTCTACCCACATGTGTTGTTCACATCTACAATACATACTCATCACCGCCACGGTTCGCTACAGTATTACCTCTGGACAAATGGTCAATGACCAGAATCCACAATCTACACCGACGACACAATTTGTTCGTGATTTACAGAACAGGATGTCTAATCTTACGTATTCTCCAACACGTGCTAAAAAAACTGTCTTTATTCCGAAAGATTTGGAGAACACCCATTATGTTTTTGTTCGTCGGGACTTTGTTAAAAACCTGTAACGCCACCGTATGCTGGTCCTTACAGGGTTATTTCCCATGCACCCAAATATTTCACTCTAAAAATTAATGAGAAGTCTGTAACTGTCAGCATTGACAGACTCAAACCAGCATTTTTGGATTCAAGTCCTTGTAATCATAATAATACTGACACAACTTCTTTAGCTCCGACCAAACCGGATACTAGTGAAAAATGCACTACCACGTCAGGTAGACGCGTGCATTGGCCTATTAGGTTTACAACATACTACACATATTAGTATATATTGTAAGTGTAGCCACTTCCAATCTGGGGTGGGAGGTATTTTAGTAACCCTCATTTCAATTTTCAAACATATTCTTGAATTTCATTGGTTGTTAAATAGAAATAAGCTTCGAGAAATTTTCATAACAAAACAGTCAAAATTTGTGCAAAAATAGGCTCAACTGACATAAAAAAATATTTCTCAAATTCATCCCTAATTTAAATGTTTCGAGAAATCCTATTGGCTAAAAAATAAAAAATACAAGATTCGCCCACGTATTTCTCAGAAAAATTCGCAACAAGCTACCAAGCCGCTGGAGCCGATTTTGTTGTTAAAAAAAACTATAATTAGAAACACCAAACAAATTTTCGTCGCATTTTGAGATTCATACACGCAAAGATACACACGGGAATTATGTGTCAAAATTGACGCCATAGAAACAAACTTTCTTTATGAGAGATTAGAAAAATTCATACACTTTTTCACTTAATATCTTTCATAGAAAAATCTTTTGTCTAAGTTAAATTCAACCTTTCAATCAAAGGCAGACAACTTTTCAGACATTGAACATTTCCGAAACAGCAAAGAACCTTTTCTCTATACTTTTGCACATATCATTACAAACAAAGAAATTGTAAATTGTGCATATAAAATTTAATTTGTTGTTTCAAACGTGTATTTTTGTCGTGATTGAATATCGTTACAATTTGGTATTTCTTATCATTTATCCTTGTGGATATTGCATATTTTATTTGCAGCACAATCTTAAATATTCACGCATCCTTCTTAAATCCACTACAGTTTCTATTGATTTTGTAATCGTTAAATTTTCACGCCTTTTCTACAAAGGGTAGTTTCTATTGCTAGCTGTGATGAAATATCATTACTTAGAGACCGTTACAGAAGTCCACCCTAAGAACGGAGTGTATCTATTATAAACATAATCGTTATTTCTTTTTTCTAGAAAATTGTCCTACCTGAAGATGATTTTACAACTTTGTTGGGAGACGCTTCAATGTGTCGTTTTGGTATTTATTTCTTCAGGCAAAAAGTTATGTATTTTATTTTTATCTAACAAATCTTTTCTTGGTTTGTCTAATTTTTGCATTTGTACTTCTATGTACGGTTTCAATCTGTCCACCGAAAATTGAATATGAATATCATTATTAGTTTTTATTAGAAAATATTTGAGTATTTTTTTTGAATAGGTTGCTTCGAACACGTTCTATTTTAATACATATTTTATCACGTCTGAAGCTTGTCTGGAACATAGATTTATTGGCTCTTTTAGAGAAATCTTTAAGATCAAATTGTGTAATTGATTTATATAATTCCATTGTAAAATGCTGAGTTACAGTTTAATAATTTGTGGTAACTATGAGTAACTGTGGTAGTAAGATTTGGGTGCCTATAACAACTTAAAAGGGTGAAAAGTCTGAGCTGTTAGGCATGCTATGAATTCCCAGAAGAACTATTTGTAGGGCTGAAAGCCAAGATTCCTTTCGCGATATGATAGCAGTTTTAATGGTCCTGTGAACTCTATCAACCAACCCATTACATTGAGGGTTATAGACTGTTGTGTGTAACCTACAGAAACCAATTAATCCTGATAATTCCGTAACAATTCGCTTTCGAATTGCGAACTTCTGTCTGTTACAACAGGCAGGGGAACACCAAAACGGTTAATCTATGCGCTGACAAAGGCCTCAGCTACGTTGTGTGCAGTAACATCAGATATGGGTTGCGCTTCCATTTAACAAATGTTGTTATCATGAGAATATATTGGTATGAGCTGATATAAGGGTTATTTGGAATTTTTGTTGTCCTTCTATATCTATATGTACTGTGTGAAATATTGCGAATGGTATTTCTAATGTTTGTATTGGTGATTTTGTGTGCTATTATATGTTTGCTTGTTGAAAAGATACGCATGAAATCTCTTAATGGATTTATCTATGTCTGGCCAATATGAATGCTTTAAAAATAGATCTACGCAATTTACACGAAAAAATAGGTGTAGGGTAAGGTGTAGATATATCTCACATTACAAACTGGTTAACTCCAGATAAATGAAATGTTTTAAAAACTGGAAAAGTTGTATTTCAGGGTCAGATGCTTGTGCTTTAGCGGGTGCTGATAAGTCGCAATCATCTATTTATACAGCAAGAGCTGGGCGGGGCAGACAATCAACACCTATATTTTGACTACATGTGCTATATTTGAAATTCTGTAAGGTAGCTAATTGTCTCTGTTGTCTATCTGATTTAGCAGGATGTAAACGATGAAATGTACTACATAATAGCTTATGGCCAGTCAGAATCAATACTTGGCGTCCTTCTACAAGGTAGGAGAATTTAGCACTAACAAATATCCCGCTCAAAGCTAACGATCAAAAGTAAAATAGAAGGGAGTTACTACTATAACTATTATGAATGTTGGGTTTTGGTTGTGGTGGTAAAAGAAAAATCGGCGTAACAAGTTACTGTAACTATGAATTTGGTGTTATAAGACACATGAACTTTTTTTTTAAATATTCAATATTCTGAAAAAGTAGACAGAAGTTGAAACTAATTATTCAACTTGTACGCATATTGGATATCCGTTTTTGATTTTGTAAAGAAAAGAACGAAGCAATTGGTAGTGTATGTCACCACTGCTGCAAATTAGTGGGGGGGGGTACTACTGTTATAAGTGTAGGGGTTTTGGTTGTAGTTGTAAAAGATAAAGTGTAACAAGTTACTGTAATTTTAACTATCTAACTCCAAATTGTATTCAGAGGAATCTTCTGGGTTTATGCTGAAAATAAATTTTGAGGAAAAAATATGTATCAGAAAATAAAACAGGATATTGAGTTAAGACTTTATTTCTTTTTATGTAATTATATGTTGGTAATAAAATTACAGACGTGTTTTGTTTGGTATGTGTTAAGTTGTGATATAAGGCACATTATATAAATGTTTTTACTTAATTGCAGTATGACCCACACTAAAATAATTACATAAAATAAAAATATTTAGTGAAATAGGAATTTAAAAATGTAAAAAATTATTCTAAAGTTTAAAATTTTGAAGAGATGATTTGCAAAGCAAAGTTGAGACGTAGACACGATGAAACACAGAAATGAAAATGAAAGAATTGCAGACGGACAGATTTTTCAGACAGGACAACTCTTAAAATACGTGACGGGCATCCATATTTACATAAATGGGTATGTTTCTATGCTAAAATATTTTGTTTAATTATCTTTAAGATATTGGGTTAAACGGATTTTATTAAGCTTTTCTAATTAAGTAATGTCATAGTTTTATTAATTGTGTTTTTATTTTACGATTCAGAGCAGATTTTCGATAAAATGTGTATACCAAAAAAAAAAAAAAAAATGATTTAAATTTTCCAAGAAGTCCTGCGTTTAACTAATAAAACAAATTGCAATTTAATTTCTTGAAATTTGATGAAATTAACCAAGTGGAGATGAGTGGGGATAAAAAAAGAATATATTTTTTACCAAGACTTAAAAAAATTCAAAAATAATTTCATTCATGTGTGAATAATTTTTGAAAATTTCATTAAAATCTGACAATTGATTTTTGCAAGAATTTCGAAATCAATGTGTTTTTCACCTGAAAAAGACGCAAAAACAAGAATCGTAAATATTACGTTGGCCGTTGACGTAAAAAAAAACCCCAAACCCCATAAAACAAGATTTTTAACTAAAATTTTGAACACGTTTGAAAAGATTAAAAAATTTAATAAAATATCAAAAATACTTTGGTCTTTCTTCTTGATAATAACAAACATCTTGACGATAAAGCTTTGTTTTTATTAAGTTAAGGGCCTTTTTTCATCATGACTGTTTTTTTTCAGCAAATGGAGGTACCTATTTCAGTACACAAAATAAAATTAATTATGCGAGTTGTTTGGACTAATACTGCTATTCGTAGACTCAATGTATAATACAAAATATAAGGATAAAATCAACAAAGGTTACATTAATAATGCGAACAACTTGTGAAATAATAATTATTCACTTAAAAATTTCAGACAATATTTATAAAATGGGTTAAGAAGATTTTTTATCAGTTATTTTAAACCGACTAATTTGCAGTAATTAATTTATTCTTCTGTGATGATTTTGTGGACTCTTCCAATATCCTCACCTTTTCTAACCTAAAAAAGGCACAGTCCACATCGTACGCCTACGTACAAAATAAACCTCAGCCAATAGAAATGGCGAGAATCGAATCAAGCAATTCCATTGGTCAATCGTTTTCTGAAACAGGAATTGCGCCAAAAACGAGTTGAGCCACTTTTGGAAACCCAAATATTATATAAAGGAAAAGCAGACAGCCCCATTCAGTGGAAGCGGAGCAGCAGAGTAGCTGTAATTACCAACCTTCAAGATGTAACATTTCACCGACTCCCGTCTTAGTCATCGCTGACCAGACGATAAAGAAAATTACCAACCCCATGCAGTCAGTCTAGCAAATTCACCGAGCAATTGCCTAAATACTCCACGACGTTTGGAAACACAATCTTGCCGCGCTTTTCAAAGAACACTCACTGACTCACTTTGAACATTCAACGAACGACTCTCGAAACTTTCCACTAAATTTCTTATACATATTGATTTATAATCATTACAAAAATAGGAAATACGAAATACGATACAAATACAAACACGTTCAAAGGTAGACTACTTTGACAAACTTTTGCCAAAAACTTTTAAATCTTATTACTTCAATATTTGATACAAACAAGAAAATAGCAAACATAACGACACAGAGACATCAAACATTCCAGCAAACACATACAATTTACGCACGCATTAATACACATATTGTTCCAGTTCGTAAATGTTAAATTGTATGGATAAATCTTGTATTGTTTTTAGAACGTGAGTTGAACACCCAACAATTTCATAGAATCGGTGGATGCAACAATAGCAAGCCTATCACGTTTGCGTCAGCAAATGATTGTGTTATGACGAGTTGGAGAACTTATATCGATCACAATGCATGGTCTAAATTTTGATAATGAAGAAAAGAAAATGTAGATTTAAAGAGAAATGCCCCTCTGTTGTAACAACTAAAACGATTTAAATGCTGGTAAACTCGTTGAAAAAAAAACTAGTGTGCTAGCAAAAGTTTTGGGAACACAATATTAATGTCAGAAATGAACTTTTACGGGCAAAACGCCGAAAAAAAATCGAGGGAAATTCGTCTGGTTGCTTTCCTAGTCTTGCTGTTGTTTTTATTGTCAACATGTTACATCGAACTCCACCCAAAATTTGAAACGCTATGGCTATTCGGAGTTCCTTTTCCTATATTTGATATTGATCAATGTCAGCTAATCAATACAGGTCGCGTGTATAAAATTTTAGTTCTCTACCAAAATCTATACTATAAAATTTTAGTTCTCTACCAAATCCAAGTTCTTATCGCAGACACAAAAACTTAGTCTAGAGACTCTAGTAATAGCAAAACATAATAGGCGCTAAATTACAAAACAAGTTAACTATTACGTAAAAATAAAATCTTAAAAGGAAAAACATTACGAAATTACGAAAAAAAAAGTACAAATACAAAGAATATTCTTTTGTGCGTCTATTAACGGCAGAATAATAAATTTCTGACGTTACAAAAAAAAAAGGGGGAGGAGGCGATTACCATCCTGTAATAAAAACAGAACCAGTGAATAAACTTATACCAAAGCTTTATTGCACTTTACTCTGACTACTCGGCTATTGACGGTTATTACAGGGTGATTTTTATACCCCTAGATCTTAAAGGGAGATAACTGATGATTTATCAGTACACATCAGATACAAGGAAAAAAGTGTCACAGTTTTTAGAAAAAGGCACAAATTCAATGACAAAAAGATTACACCCTTTAAAAATGGAAAAAAAAGAAAAAAAAACTTTGAGGAAGTAAAAATAATTGCACATGGCAGAAAATACAAAGCGCATCCACTTCAGTTCTTCAACTGAATACTCAAGAGGGACGTCACAGCACGAAGGGGTTTTGCGATTCTTACAGGTTGTTGTCTCGAGGGCTTTTTGTAGTACTTTACTGAAACTTGAATGTTCGTTTGCTTTAAATTCTTCTTAGGAAGACACAGAAAGGAATGTTTTATACTTGGTGTTGAATATGTCAGCTCTTTCTTTCCTCGTGTTGATTTATAACCCTGTGATGCGTGTTCTTAGCGCATATATCTATTGTACATTTAACGATTCAAAAAAACAACGAAACTCCACTTGTGGATCAACAAATAAATATATATTGAAATATAACATACAAAACAATCATACAATGAAGTGTAATGATTAAGGAGAAAACAGTTGTTCCCCTTCAACTGTATTCTGATTTATGATTGAATGTTCGAAATAGTTTTTCTTGAATAAGAATGTTCAGGATTCTATGTTGAATAGAGTCTGCTGTTAGAATAGAATACAGAATTGTTTAGAAAAATTAATAGAATGCTGGTTCATGAACTTGGCTGAGTCACAGAGAGAGATATGTATAATGTGTTACGAAAATCTGTGTCTGTGTGTGCGTTTGAAATGTGAGTAAAGTCGTAGATTTGTGTGGACAAGCGAAATAGCGGCTTGTGTCAAAATCGCTTCTTTTAAAGGTACCGGTAGGCTCCAAGCGAAAACGCGGGAAAAGCCAAGTTCAATCAACCTGGACTCTGTTGATTTCTCTAACACAACACACTTTCTGATCAGTTGTATTCTTGTGTTATCTATTCTAACAGCAGACATGTTCTAACATTGATTCCTGAACATTTCTCTCTCAAGATAACTTTCGAACAATCAATTACAAATCAAAATACGATAAAATGGAAGCAACATCTTTTCCATTAATCTATACATTGAATACAAATTATTGTATATTTTGTTCTTGCATGTTATTTCAATATATACTTATTGATTCACATTTGGAGTTTCGTTGTTTTCTTGAATCATTAATAATACAAAAGATATATGCGCCAATGAACACGCGCCCATAACAATGTCTTCGACAGAAACAAATCGTTTTGCGGGTTTTTTTTCCCCTAATTTCTTTCCGAAGTAGGATTGCCAGTTTTAACTACTTTTTAAAATCCAGTCACTGCTACTAAATTTTGATTTCTAGTGCTTCTTTTTCCTTTTTTTATGCATTTATTTAGGCCAATTGGGACTACAAATAAGAAGAAAATTAAAAAATTAGTAGAGCTGTGATTTCAAATGCACCCCAATTAATAACTTAGTCCCTAGCAACCCTACTGACAAAAAAAAAAAAAAATAAAAAATAAAAATAAAAAAATAAAAATAAAAAACAGAACGAAGTCACCGTAATATCATATAAATTATACTTTATGAATTGTGTTACGCTAAATGTTAGTGATCGATTTATATTGAAGCAAAACAAAAAACAAATCAGACAGAGGATAAAATATATACAAGGGCCGGGGTTCGATCAAAGTTCCTATAGGTCAGAGTAAGATTAGTGGTAATCTTCCTGAAGGAAAAAACTAACAACAGCATATGGAATAAAGTTTTCTTTTACAATAATAAAAACAATGAATGAGAAATCGAAGTTGTTTATACGGTACATAGCAACGGTAAACGTTTATGTATCAACAATAAAACAATATTTCTCAAATGGGTTTCTGAACCCTATCAAAAGGTTCTTAAGAATTCTTATTTAAAGTTCACAATTTTAAATTTGACTTTAGGTCGATTAAAAGTATTTTCTAAATATTTGTGTGTGTGTGAAAGAGAGATTGATTTGCTTTTTACCGCTTATTAACCACTTGCAGATTATTTAAAGCCAGAAAATATTTTTAGATTATAAAAATTTTTTTTGGGGGGTAATAATGATTTAGTGATACAAGTCTTAATAATTAATCCATATCTGGGATGGGGAATGTTTATTCATACCTTTCCCAAATGTATTTGCGCGTAAGTGAAACGAATCCAACTGGAATTGGAACCCGGCTCTCCGATTAACAATTCCGAGCTGTTATCTATCACATTACACTACCTATTCAACAAAGCTTACAGCACTTGGTATGCCCAAGTTGTCACCCATCTATGTACTGACCGAGCTCGAGGTTGCTTAACTTCGGTAATCGTACGGGAACCAATGTTTCATCATGATATCTACGTAAACCAGTGAAAGAGAGTATATGGCAGTAAAGAAGATGAAGTTTGTACATACGTTAAGAATGAATTTAGTTTTAGCTGCTAATGTCTGCGTCAGTAACAGGTATTTTTTTTCTGTTAGTAGCAGTCAAACAAGTTTCTTTAAAGTTGCCGCAGTACCAGACAGTCATTTTGACGCAAGTGAATTATCTACTACTGACTTTTTTCGGGTTGCCGGGTCACTTTCTATTTATCTTCGGATTAAACACGATTTTCCAGATTTAGGGGTTTTTAAATAGAACCATTTGATTTGATTAATTATTCTATCTGAACGAACACGTAATGTGTTATCTGCTACGTCCACCAACTTCAAATTGGATCAAGCAAAACTAATTTTTTTTTCTAGAAACCAAGCTCAAGCGTCTTGTATTTTTCAAAAGAAGTCTCTGGTCGGTTGCTTATTGTTTGTTGTGTCCCCTGCCATTTGTCAATTGGTGTGTTGTGATATGTGTTTCGTGCCATATTAGGGGCTCGGATTGGGTGAACTTTAGTTTAAAAAAATCGAAACAGTTTTCGCATAGTAGTAGTGGTGGTAGAAACAAGATAGTTCACAAATAATCTCCACTGCCAACAATCAGGACACAAACTTTTCGAGAATTAAGTGTGGCTTAGGCATTTGCGGATTTTTTTTTTTTTTTTGGCAATCTAAGATTATTAAAATATATATAAGTTACCCTTACACAGCGTATAAAAGCGAAAGCAGGACAACACGTTGGCCGTGGACACCTAGTCTATATACCCACTTCATAGAATCGCCAAATGGATACAGAGGTTGGAAAACCTGGAAAAATTAGGTTTTACACATATATACTATACATAAGTTTCAGAGGCGAAACACGCTCTAAAAGAGGAAGAGTGTGTAAAAAAAATATTTCTTTTAAACTCTGTTGAGTGAGTGGAACGCTACATTTTGCAATAACCAGACGTAAAGTAAGTGTCGTGATATTCATTACTTCAGCAGGAAGTGAGCAAAGAGGACATCAGTTTCAGAGTATATATATACAGATCATACGGACTTAATTTGTAAGCATTTTCCGGCTTCGCAAATTTTTGAACAAAATAGATCTGGAATTTTTTTTTTTTTTTTTTTTTTTTTGGTGTGGGGGGCACATTTTATGACTTAACGCGTATCTGCTTATTTTTAGAATCCGTCTAACTGCAAATTATTTATAGATAAATTGAGATACCCCAACATGAAATTTATAAACTGTGTAAATTTTTGCTTAACAGACAATAATCGTTAAACTCAGTCGTGAAAAAGTGTAAATAGCACAAATTTAAGCGGAGCTGCGACACTTAGATGTTGTCAATGGAAAAACTATTCATTTAGAGAGCTATACTTAGACGAACGGAATAACGCAATAATTACCATGTTAAACGGGAGAATCCTAAGCGTAAGTGGGATTACAATTGCTTAGCTTACGTGGCTTCCTTGAGATAAACATATACAGTGTAACCCGGATATAAGAGAGATTTTCTCTGGTCCCAAATTAGAGCCTGTGTTAATGTATATAAAATAGACCAAACCCGGATATAAGAGAAACCCGGATATAAGAGACTTCGTCTCCGGTCCCGACAACTCTCTTATATCCGGGTTACATTGTACCTATTTTTCCCTCATATTTCGGGATGAAAAGTTTATCTTCAAATATTGCAAATGTATCAAGAAATTAATGGTTTTATAACTTTTTTTTAAAAATTGCTACTGTTTATGAGTCAATTATGAAACATAAAGTTTGCTTTGTAGCTAAAATAGTTTGTATTTTCCACATGTGCCAGTAAAATTCAGGATTTTCAAGGTAACCAGACCTTCCTTATTTGGAAGATTACAATACAGTCTTTCTATTCACATATGTTCTATTTGGTTAAGGTTAGTATAAAAATTAAATGATTTTGAAAAGTAAAGGTATGAATGTCATTTTAAATTTTAACTGTTAAGCATAAAGTCAGTGAAATACAAAAAAAATTATCGAATTGAAAAGAAGGCTTTTCAGTGGGTCACCCATAATCGATTCGTGACATGAAGCAACATGATATATTTCGTTTGAATCACATTTTCTGAATTTTAAATCTATTTTTATTTTAAAAAAATAGTGTTGCTTTAACTATCGACACTGATTAAAACCTTTTAAAAAGTTTTATTTTAACGAATCTATCATTGCAAAATGAACGAAGCATGTATTCTCTTGGAAATTTAATGCTAGCGTGTAAGGATTTTAAAGACGTTAAAACGCCATACGAAAACAGGATGATGATGATGATGATATGATGATATATATATATATATATATATATATATATATATATATATATATACACAGTAGCGTCCAAAACTAAGGGACAAAATTTTAAAACCTAATATTTGTTAGAAATAACAACTGTGAAAAGCTGAAATTTTGACAACTGGTAGTCGTTATCATCCATAATAACATACTAAAATTTGAATCATTTGCAAAGGATAGAAAAGAATTATAACAATTATTTATTTATTTTCAAAATAGGATCGTCCAAAAGTAAGGGACAAAATTGAGAAAAAACAATGTAAACAGTATGCTATATTCAATTTTTTTGATTTCCTCTAAAGAATAAGTCTTACTTAGTCATTTGTAAACGTTGCATCAGCCGGCACCATGGCGAAACGCCAAAACTTGATTACTCTGTGAGACAAGCTATTGTGAAGCTACACAAGGAAAAGCACACCATTAGAGAGATTTCAGAGAAAGTGAAACGTTACAAGAGTGTTGTAGGCAGGGTTGTTAAATCCTACAATGATACTGGCAAAATAGTTAGTGCTTTTAAAACCGGCAGACCCCTGTAAAACTTCGGCAAGAGAAGATCGAATAATGCAGCGTATGTCATTAAAGGACCGTTTTAAGTCTTGCACAGAAATTAAAAGGGTTATGAATAGTACCTCATGTGTTAATGTGTCAAGACATACTGTTTGTACACGACTGCAAGAAATAGGGCTGTTTAATCGAACCCCAGGGAAGAAACCACTTGTTAGTTCGAAGAATAAGAAGAAGATTAGAGTTTGCAAACAGGTATGTAATTTCGACATATGAAAATTGGGCAAAAGTATTTTCAGTGATGAAAGCAAGTTTAATTTATTTGGAAATGATGGAAAAAAAATGTAAAGAGACGTATTGGTGAAAGATTAAGTATAAAGTGTACTAAGAAAACTGTCAAGGTATTTGGAATGTTTTTCTATCCAAGGTACAACGCCTCTTTGTCCGGTTACAAACTAGTGTAAACGCGCAGATCTATAAAAACATTGTTCAAGATCATGTTGTGCCAATCATACAGAATTCAGGTTTACCTTTATGCAAGATAATGCCCCATGTCACAAGGCAAAGCTGGTAATGAGTTACCTTAGCGAGCAAGATTTGGAAATTATGGATTGGCCACCGCAAAGTCCTGACTTAAATCCAATAGAAAATCTTTGGAAGACCTTAGGAGTGAAAGTTATGGAAAAACGTGTCCCACTAACACGGAGGATTTGTGGGTGAAGCTTCAAGAAGAATGGTCTAAAATTAGTATCGAGGATTGTCAAGAACTGATTCGTTCTTGTAGTCGATGTGCAGCTGTCATTGAGAGCAAGGGCTCATTTACTAAATATTGATTGTACATGTATTTTTATTGTTTTTTTGCCGTTTACATTGTTTTTCTCAATTTTGTCCCTTACTTTTGGACGTTCCAAATTTGAAAATAAATAAATAATTGTTATAATTCTTTTTCTATCCTTTGCAAATGATTCAAATTTTAGTATGTTATTATGGATGATAACGACTACCAGTTGTCAAAATTTCAGCTTTTCACAGTTGTTATTTCTAACAAATATTAGGTTTTAAAATTTTTTGTCCCTTAGTTTTGGACGCTACTGTATATATATATATATATATATATATATATATATATATATATATATATATATATATATATAATTACATGAATCATTCATACAAAAAACAAATATAGAGGTTAATGATTTAAATGGCGAGAATACATCTTCGCAAACAATTTCAATAAGGTACACTAACCCCGAACCTGTATATGAATGATATGATCCCTGTTTATAAATTCCAGTTTCATAAAGTCTTTTTTAGTTTTTACAAGCTTTCGTCTGTTCCTACAGACATCCCCAGGTATGGAAATAGATTTTTACAATACACTCAGAACAATATTCTAGAGTATTCTAGAACAGCTTAAATTAAATCTAGAGTATTCCAGAATATTCCAGAAAGCCTCATACAGTATAAAAAACAGCTTGAAATAGCCACTCAGAAACACTTACGGCATCTATTATTGTCTTCTCAAAAGCAGGCAAGTCTACGAGAGCAATTCCAGAAATTGCTATAACCTCGTAATCAACTGTCTCTCGAGTCCTTAGGGCACATAATAATGCCACTCATGCTCCATGGAAGGAAACAAGGGGACGAAAGAAAAAGATTGATGATAGAACTGGCAGGGTAATCAAGAGAGAAGTTGCGAAGAATAGGAATATAACTAGCCAAGAAATTGCAGCCAGTCTAAACGAAGAGCAAGGTGTTAGTCTTGCCTCTTCAACAGTCCGTCGGTGGCTGTTAGAACAACGCTACAAATCTTGTTCACGAAGGTTTAAGCCGCCAATAAGCAAAGCCAACAAAGCCAAGAGACTTGAATGGGCTCACTATTACAAAAATTTCACCGTAGAAAACTGGAAGAATGTTCTCTTCTCCGATGAAACGAAAGTTGAGCTAAATTCAAAGGATAAGCGATTTAAATTCCGAAGAAGCTTTGAAAGCTTTTTGAACTTTGTAGTAAGTACTGTCAAGCATCCGTTCAGTATAATGTTCTGGGGATGCTTTTCTTTTCATGGAACTGGTTTCTTAAAACCTATTGAAAAGACCCTCAGGGGCGAGCAGTACAAGAGAATTTTAGAGTCTTGTCTTCTTGTCTGCTCCCTTCTGCTGAAAGGGTGCAAATCGACCCCACCAAGCTCATTTTTATGCAGGATAATACTCCCTGTTACAAATTAAAATTGATGAAGGAATACTTTGATGAGAAGCAGATGAATGTTATGAAGGCGTTGGTTAGATCCAGTAACAAAACCCAAAGAGTTGCGAGTTCAATATCTGATTAAGGCAGTGGAGAATTGAAGAGTGAAATTAACAGGAGATAACTGATAACTGACATCCATTAGACATGGCACGTGGAACTAGAACAGTCTACCCCAGCGATCGAAATAAAGGATTCAGTTCGACATTCCAACGACCTGAAGAAGCTCGGATAAAAAAACGTTGTGATAAATATGGTAACAAAGATGAGGACGATAGTGTAGTAATGTAATTAGAGTAGTCTTTTCTTAAACACAGATATTTATCTGTGGGTCAACTACTAAAAGTCTTTTCTAAACCACTGATTTTTCTGTGGACCAACTACCAAAAGACTTTTAAGTCAACTAAAGACTATTTTTTACTCCTTTTTGGCTCTTTTGAATTAATGTACATGTATGTAAATACAAATGATTTATTTAACAGGTATATACCCATTTTTCTTTATTTTTATTTTATTATTATTTTGAATTCGGACGCTCGGATTTTTAATATAAAAAACCCCTAAACGACAGTATTTGCTACAAGTATGCATGTATTGTAGACATAACACTGTATTTCAGCTTTATTTACAGTCAAAACTTCCGGAAAATTGCGTAACCTCATTAATACTAGTAAAGAATGATTTACTAAGCGTAGCTTAGATGTGACACAAGGCCTCAACAGTGGAGCACATAGTGAGAATCGAACTCACTACTCAGTTGTAGTTATCAAGCAAGACAAGCTTGCAAATTATTATACTTTGCCGAAGTGCCCAATGGACCCAAGTAAATCCTAGAGTTATCAATTAATCATGAATCATGAATGGATGATAACCGCATCGTTGGAAAAAAAAGTTTATTTCTATTGATAATATCCGCCGATCTTCAACATTAGTAGATGATACCCGTCGTTTAAGTGTTTAATCCGGTCTAGGCCGACCTGATTTGAAATTTCTTCTCTTTCCTTCAGGACGTTGGCGATCATGGTTCACCACAACGTTTTGCTCTCTTAGCAATATTTGTCTTTTTACTATCTCTACTAATTTCTGTTCTGCCAACAATTTACACAAACTCGTTAGGTAGGTTATTCGTTGCTTTCCTCTGTCCCTCTTGTCTTCAACATGTCCTGTGAGTGTCAAATTCTCCAAGCCCTCTTTCTTCATTATGTGTTCTAGAAATTTAAACTTTCTCTTTCTGGTTCTAAGTATAAGTGAAAGTTAGCATTCGGAATCTTTTTCGCTTTTAAACCCGAATACTAATCTCTGGCCCATTAGGAAATAAAAAACAGCGGCTAAAAATGGCTACTTCATGTTTTCGTCACCAGATGGATGTCCCTCAGAAAATCATCCCACTCTCCGTGAAAAATAAACTGATATGAATTAATTTTTTTTTTTTTTTTTTTAGTGTACGAATTCTTACTCGTAACCCCCACCGACTAAAAGGCCTACTCTTCCAACTCAAAACACTCTGGTGACGGACCTGGTTAGAACTTGTCTAATGTTCGATCCTCTCCGAGAGCTCCTTGGTTGAGGCCTTGTGTTTAAAAAAAAATGCAAGACTGGAAATAAAAGTAATTCTGTTTTATTTAGTTTAGTATAGAACGACGGATGTAGGTAGGAAACTGTGTTAGTTACGCCAATCTTCCAAGCGAGGAATGATTACCTGAAAATCAACATTTTTTTTAACAAACTACTAGTAGTCTGACTAGAACCGAAAAATAGCGACCGTTGGTACCACATGTCGTAAAATTACACGTAACAAACAGTGGACAATCGGGCAACCAACATTGAATGTCGTACAAACACACACACACAAAAAAAATAAAATAAAATAAAATAGAAATAAAATAAAATAAATAAATAAAAATCAAACTGAAAATTTATTTTCTACCTTTGCACGTAACCAACAAAAAACTCTTATCAGCTCAAAAACAACTTTCTTTTTCGAAGATTACCTAGAAATACGCGACGGCGACAACCTCTAACCTAGTTTATTTTTTTAATTTACTCGTGTTATTACTGTTGTAGTGACTGTATGACTCTTTGATAATTAAACGGGTAATTTTAAGTGAATTAGACTTATTTTCAAGAGCTTAAAAACGTAAAACAATAACAGTGAATCTGTCTGTAGTCATATCGATTATTATTCTGGATTGATTCCATATCAGCAACCTGTTAATTTTTTTTTAAAGAAAAAAACAAAACAACGCCAGCCTAAAGTTACCCACATTTTTCATATTGACAATATCAACGCCGAACTGAACTTTTACAATAAGTGGAACTTGTCTTTCACAGCCAACATTAGCTTCGTTATTTAGTGTATCCTTCTCTACACTGTCACTACATGTTTTTAAAACACTAAAAGAAGCACATTAAATCGGACGTCGTTTTTTCAAGGAAGTAACAATGAGTGGACATTTACAAAATTACCTCTTTTTTCTTTTGCTATGTATTATGATTCCATGGACACAGGTGAGAACAAATTTTAAAAATATTTTTCGTTTATTTTTTTTTCTTTATGAGATCATTATCTCGCAATGACTTTTTTTTTTTTTTTTAATCCGGCCGTCGTAAACGGATTGATTTTTAAATTAGCTTTTTTATTATTTCAAAAACCAAGAAAACTTCCACTTTTTTTTTTTTAAATCGGTACAGTAACTTCTTAACTAACTTTATTTTTATTTTTAAAATGATAAAAAAAAAAATGAATATTCTTTTTAAAAACGTAGATTTGCAAGAGCAAAACTTTTTCTTTTTTTCGTAGCAGACATTGATTGTTGATTTTTTTTCATCAGGTATATTCTGAAAAAAAGTTTTATTTTTAAAAAGTTAAATTTAGTGCGTGAATAAAATAGCATTTTACTCTTTCCTTATTATCGCCCCATCTATTGAAATAATGCAGCGGTAAAAACTTTTTTTAGTTTTAAGTTTTCATTAAACTTTTTTTTATTTGATAACTTTTTGACTAGATTCCGAGATAGTATTTTTTTTTGTTTTGTTCCTCGCCTTATTTTTAAAACATGTTATTCATTTCACGATGATAATAATCATTTAAATATCGAAATCGTTATTTTCTTATTTTCATTTTACTTTTTATTTTCATATAGTTCAGTTCGTTCTATTTTTTTTATGAATATTTTTTTAGCATAGATATTTTTTAATATCGTAAAAAGAAAAAAAGAATAGAAAAAGTTATTTGCAAGTGCATAGCGGGACCAAATGTGTTACTTCTAACATTAGGAAAGACAGATTTTTCTTCGTATGGTCAATCTATGAAACTACATTTCTTAAAATATGCGATACCCTCAGTAACTTTAACAAAATTACTTGAAAGAAGAAAAAAAAAGTCTACACTACACACATTTCATTTCACTCTGACATATTGTATTTTTTCAATCTTTCGGCGCTGTTTTTAAAATTCTCTAGCAATAGTTGTCTGCTTCTGTAGGATTGCAATTGCAAGTAAGTGCTTTAGTAAACTATACAAAACAAAAAAAATAAAAAAACGAAAATGCAGTTCACAAAAATAGTATTTTTAAACGCAAGCAATAAGTAATGTCGAGGTTGTTCAGTAGTGGGTGACCGCTGTGAGGGGCAGTAAGCAATTTTTGACAGTGACAAACGAAGCAAAACTTAGTAAATAGAACTGAAATTCCTTTCTTTTATCATCAAAAGATCAGGAATTTTCAATGTTTTCATCACGGTCTATTTCAGTGTGAAGTAGATTACTATTAGTTTCACGCTGAAATAGACCTTGATTTAAAGGTTTTTTTAATCATTTAGTAAGTTAGTTGTATAACTTGTAAAAAAAAAAAAAAAAGTAAAGGAAACTAAACAAGACGACGGAATTGGTTTCTTTTTGGTTGGTGACAGAGCTAGCGGTAAATTTACCGAAATACATGAAATGTCGCGAAAAACTACCGAAATGGATACTAATACTAATTATTAGCAATATAGTTTAGTTAAACTAAGCTTTAGTATTAGTAACTAAGACTACCATATTGCTATCTTCAAAAGAACAGATACGGATGTGTGAGGGGGTGCGGTCCGAATAATAAGGTACACAGTAGATAACAGCACTTATGTTTTGTTTTTTGTTTCCCGATGTGTTTTAGTAGTTTGTTAAGTATAAGTACTACTACACTTTAGGTGCGTATTCCTCACTTTCACCAGAGGTCGGTGTTCAAGTCTAGTCAAAAGGTGATTTCGAATAATGCTGATGATAGTATTCCTCAACTGTACAAAAAAAAAAGTAGACCCACGATCACGTGTGTGTGTTTTTTTTTTTTTTTTTTTTAAAATAACATTAATTCGTAATCCTTAATTTTTTTTAACTACACAATTTTTGTAATGAATGGATATTTTAAGTGCGCCTAGCCTATCAATGTGATGTTTGGCACTGAACAGGTTTTGTTCGCAGATCAATTCCTTCGATCCTCGCTGGGCACCCCACACTTTATTACTTGATATAACTTTGTTTTTTTTTTTTTGTTTTGTTTTTTGTTTTTTTGTTTTATCAGAAAGATTTGATGACCATTAAATTTTAAGTTCAATCATCAGTCTTTTGTGCTGTAAGCTATGTTTTCTAAATAGTTCTTGGATGCGTGGGTAGTAATGGCCATCGACCCGGAAAGCGAAATTGGCGATCTGAGTTCAAATTCCAATGAAGTCTGCTGAGGTTCACTTTCGCAATTTCATGAACCTATCTCTTTTTCTTTCGCAACAACTATGTCTTCTGGACACACTGGATCCTCTAGCCTTGTAGCAATCAGTCAGTGTGTAGGGAAACTGTAGAGAAGGCAAGCAACGGAAAACCAGTCCAATAACTTTTAAAAGAAGGCATATCAATTCACAAATAATAACAAGAATAACAATAACAACAGCAACAACTATTATTATTATTAAAAAAAAAAAGTCATCTGTGGAGAGCCAAGATTGCGTACATCCTGAAGGGACATGCCTTTTTTTTCTTTTTTTTTTTTTTTTAGTTAGTTTTTCCAACAGATTTTATTTTGAATAACACTAATAACAGTAACACCCATTAATCAGTTAAGTAAAAGTTTCATATGTGATACATGCTTGGGCGGCCATGTCTCTTTCTATTACTATTCATGACTAACTAGGCAGAAGATTTTCCCACAATAGGCTGACATTTCTTTCTGCGCTAGACTGGTTGCCAACCATAGCTATAGGACCCACTTTGTCCTACTATTCAACCCATAGCTGGGGGAAGAGATAGATTCATACCTTTCCAAAGGGTATTTGCATGTAAGTGATTGTCACAAACTCAACTGGAATTTGAACTCTATACATTAAAACATTTTTTTTCTGTATAAAAAAAAAATGAAGCGATAAAGTTTTTTTTTTGTCTGTTTTTAACCCCCAAATGCCTTTTTAAACATGATCATGTGTGTATATTATAACGTAACATTTTATTTACCTCACTGCCCCACCTCTCTTAGTGCAATGAGGAAGCTACTACTGCAGGGTTGGAATCCTGGACCAGGCACCTTCTCCCATCTTAAATGAGAAGAGAACAGATACTATGCTTTGATCCCAATCGGATTTTATTTCTAGTATACACTGACTTTACTGTTGTTCTATTGCCACCCAGTATAGACTATTTTAATAAACTACTTTTATAAACTATTTACAAACTATTTTATAAATAAAAATACTAAATAATTATAAATTAACCTTAAAAGTGAAAAAATTGTCTTTCATTTAATGTTTTCAGTCCTATCTATAATTTTCTATCGTTTATGTCATAAATTTTCTTTTTCATTTTTTGCAAGTGAAAGAACTTAAACTTTTCTAAATTGAGTTTCAACAATTTTATTTCACCTTGTTACAAATAATTTCAATAAAACTTCCTAGTTAATCTTGTTGTATTATTTCATGTAAAAACAATTGCCTACACTTAATAAAAAGCCTTGAAACTCTTCTCCAAAATATTGATCATTGTTATATAGGAATAAAGTGTTGCAGCTGACACTGGAGTTTGAACACAGATCACTAGAGAGCAAACCCAATAAATTTTGAATAAGTAGATCATGGGAGAGTAAAGTAAATGTATATATGGGAATTAGCATAGCGTCTAATTGATCACCATTTCTATTTTATGCTCTATTACTATATGGATCACTATTTCTACTCTATCCTCTATTACTATACAGATTGCATTTCTCTATACTATTCACTATAATATTTCTCTATTCTGATCACTATACAGATTATTGTTTGGGGGTTACTTTTCAAGCAAGTATTATTGAACAAGTGCTATTAATGTGAGTGTTATACAAAGGTATCTGACACCAGCATTGTTTAATGGCATTACTATAGTTGTATCTGCAATTACAGTGTCTCTACTACAATGAGCATTTTGAAAGTGACAACAAGTATTCATTGACATTACAAAAGTGGCAGCGAGTGTTCATTGACATCACAAAAATCATCAACTTTACCCAAATATGATTTTTTCCATTTATTCAAATCCAGCATCTGCCACAGTAGATTTATTATTATATATGTATGTATTATACAAAAAAATTATATTCTGTATCTTTAGTCATATACATTCTAGTCATCTGGCATCTTTTTTCCTGTGTTTTTATCCATGTGGTTTAGCAATGTACACTTAGAATAGTAATGGTGAGATAAACCAATTCAACCAATGCTTTTATCCTCAAGGACACATGGCCCAGTGGATAAATGCATTGGTTGGTCACCATTCTCCCTATTTCTGTTGTAATTATGGTTCATGGTGACATCCAAGGCAAAATAATGCAATGGTTTTGCACCAGGATGTTGAGGTCAACTCATCCCTCTTCACAGAATTTTTTCATCCACTGACAAAGCCATTGACGTCTGAGGTGACGAATGGCTGATGACTGCTTGGCACATGTGGGTTGGGGAGAGGTGGACCCCTTCACCAGTCAGGTCAGAAGAAATCTTCCAACAACCTTCACACAGTTTAGCTAGCAGATCAATGCCGTTCACTGAGTGTGGTTGTTAGAGTACCCATGCAACTTCTTGGAGCTGCATGTTGAATATAGAGAAGTATATTTTTGTATCCTAATTCTTCTGGGTAAAGCAGGGTTAACTGCTTCACTACAAAGGTACTACCACTGATGATACACCCATAAAAAGGTACTACCACTGATGATACACCCGTAAAAAGGTACTACCACTGATGATACACCCGTAAAAAGGTACTACCACTGATGATACACCCGTAAAAAGGTACTACCACTGATGATACACCCATAAAAATTTTATTTTTCTTCAGAAATTATATTTTTCTTATGTTATTTTTTGATGTGAAATTGAATTTGTTTCATTATATGCAGGAGATTATTTTTATATAATCCTTATATAATTATTATAATTTATAAAATTTAGATGCTAATATGACTTTTGAGGTGAATTCTATGTGTAACCAAGTATTTTCATTTTGAATATGGATATGTGTAAAAGTTTTTACTAAATCAATTGTTAATCTAGTGAAGTCTTCTGACTTTCCTATCAGATATTAAATATGATTGACTTCACTAAATATTATTATATTTATTTATTTGTATTATGAAAATTACAATCATGTTTGGCTTGATGTAAATATAAGGTCAGTTTATATTATTGGAAATGCGTAGCTAAGTAAACAAATAAAAATAAATCGATGAATAATAATTTGGGGCATAAATTATTATGCCCCAAATTATTATTTATTGAACTGGCAATATTTTTATTTCATTTTTTTTTTTTTTTTTTATGACCATTTTGCTTAAAATTTCTTGATTTCAGATGAAAACAGAAATCTTCCAATATATTTCAGTGAAATTTTCACTTTATAAATTTATAGCTAAATGTATTGTTCTGCCTTCTGGTATGCATCTGTCTTGCACACATGCATATCTTGGACAGCCAGATAAATGCATTATGAATATCAAAACTCTGATGACAATGTCCTGTTGATCAGCAGGGTTACTGAAAGCCAAAAGGATGAAACGAGAAAAATAAATAAATACAAACTTGATACTAGTTTAGTCTGAATAACAAATAAGTAAAAAGGAAGGAAAAGAACAATGATAAAAGTAGCTGAAGGCTGAACATAGCAGTGAGACCTGCAGTCTAAATGTGTACAAGAGATAGGAAATAGTTTGCTTGCATGAATATGTATAAAGCTTGCAGTAATAAGTTCTAAGAAAGGAAGTAAGTTACCTGTCTGAAAACAGTGTTTAATTAGTCAACACCTGATGAAAAGATTTCTCCATGGAGAGATACAATAGTAAAATAAAGGTGGATACCTTAAACAAATATTCAAATAATAATATGAAGTTAAAGGAGACCAATGCAGAAAGAAAAAGGTTAGAAAGGTACATGCTGGTGATACTATTTAGGAGGATAAGAGAATATGAAATGCATGCTGATGGGTAAAAACCGGTGACTAAACTAAAATGTACCTAAACTAAAAAAAAGAACAAAGAAAGAGTAAAATAACTGAGGTCCTGAACTCCTGTAACAGAATATATATAGAAAAAAAGGTCAATTTAAACTGACACCAGAAGGATATGAGATAATAAATCCTCTTTGTAATATCACTGTTATAGATAGGGTTGACACATACTACCCCCACTACTCACCACCACTACCCTGATTTTTTTTTTCTATCTACATTTATATACATTTCAAGTTAAACTAAGCATGACTGACTATTAAAAGATGACAAATCTTTGCAGATTTTGACATCATTCTGGGGATCATCTCTTTTATTTTATTTTATTTGTTCGTTAACCCTTTCACCAGGGTCTCTCTTCCCTGGCTATAAATAGTCGCTGACCCTTCGCCTCTTCTTTTTTTCCTCAGGCCTTTGCGCCGACACCTGGAGGTAAATCTCTCTTTTTTCCTCAGGCTTTCAGCCTTATTACCTCGAAGATATGAACGCTCACAGAGATAGCGTTTCCCAAATGCTGGGAACACGCTAAGCACAATACACACACACACACACATATATAATATTCACACACACACTTTGTCCTTTGTAACTGTTTCCATGTAACTTGTTATTAATATATATATTTGTATACATATATTATCGGTCTTGTGTTTGTTTTTCTTTGCCTTCTTCTTTGGACTTAAAGTCCAACTTTCTCCTGTAGTTGGACCAGCTAGCAGGAAAATTTGAACCCACATGTGTTTCTTCTATGTCTACTCAACAACATCACAGCCATGGTCCACTACAACCCTCCCTGGGTTCATTCACTATATAAAAATTTATTATATTTTCAAAGTCATCTATTTGAATGTTTTAAAAATATTTATAACTTTTGACAAAAAAAATAACTAATTCATCGCAAAATTTGATAATTAAGACATTGTTAATTTATTTAAGATGGAATGTTAATTCGCATTAATCTTTATTGACCCTAGAATAGACATCACTGAGGAAGGAATTCTGGTGTGAAATATCTGCGTATGAAATTTTAGATTAATATACCTACTCAAATAAAAAATTGTCAAATTGTTAGATTAAGCTTTGAACCGTTTTATCTTAAAAAATGATTAAACATAAACAAATTTGAATTCTTTGAGGTTTTTTTAACACTATCGGACTTATTTTGAACAATAAGAATGTATTTTTTCTTAAGCTTAACAGAAGAATAAGATGAAAAATTAATCATAAAACGAAAATGACATGTTTATCATTTTAATTATAGCCAAGGAACAGAAACACATAAAAGTATTGAAAAAAAGTTCAAATATAAATATATATATTATTCCAGGATCATTTTCAAACTTATTCAAAAAGGATCTTTACATTTAACCTCTCTAACCTTCTAACTTTCTGTCCTTATTAAGAAGAAATATACCAGAAATAACATTTAAAATTGTCCAGTTGTTAAATTAAGCTTTGAACCGTTTTTTAACATCTTAGAAATGATTAAAGATATCTTCAAATTCTTTCTTTATTTTTTTAACGCTATTGGACTCTTTCTAAAACAATAAGAATTTCTTTAATTGACTCTAATTTGAAATGAAATAAAACCTTTTCCTGTTTAATGACCTCCTGATTTTTTTCCTAATTTGAAGATCCCTTTTTTTCAACTTATTCACCATTCTCTTGATGGTTCTTGAATGGACTTTTTTGTGGAAGCCAAAAATGAATGTTTTACCATTAAAAAGTCGTGAAAACTTTTTTTTTCTCACCATTGCTCATTTGGGAAAATATAATATTAATTAAATCTTTCCGTTTTTAACCTATTCTCTTTTTAGCTGAATAACTCAAAATGGTGTTTAGTATTTCATACATAAATATTTTTTTAATTGTTTAATTATTCTTTAGAGTTAACAAAGAATTTTGATGAAATCGATTTTTCAAAGATTTTTTTATAGAAAAGAATTTGAACCTCATGAAATTTTTCAAATAAAGTTTTAATTTTATTTACACACGCAACAAACACACACACACACATACACACATTTTCACACACACATATATATATATATATATATATATATATTTTTAAATTTTTTAGGATCATTTTTCAAATATATTCAAGATGATCTTTAAAAAAAAAAAATTCCTTTGAAATTTCCTTAAAATAAAAATAACAAGTTTATTTCACAGGTTTTTTAAATATTTTATTTCATTTTTATAGTTTTTTTTCATTGCTCTTTGGACTGTCTTAGCTAAACTCCTTTCTAAATTTTTTTTTTCTTATGGATTATTATTTTTTAAAATTTCAATTGATATCTTTAAAAAAAAAATGAAATGTAAAAAAAAAAAAAATCTAAAAATTCATTTGAATTTGTGATCCAGTTTTTTTTCTAAAATTCAAAGTAAAACAACTTATTCAAATGGTATCTCGGCTTCATAAATTTTTAAAAAAATATATAAATGTATGTTTCCCCAAAATAATTTTGATGCTAAATTCTTTTAAATAAAATCATGTAAAATTTAAAATAAATTTAAGTATGGTAATAGACTTTAAATTCATTAAAAAAATTACATAATAAATTGGCATAATACTTTTTTTTTATATTGAAATGTCTAGATGGGAATTATAAAAACCGTGTCTTTGTATTTTTAATATGGGTGCGTTATCAAAAAAAAAACAAATTATAGAAGCATTCAAAATTTGAAATTTTAAGGAAAATGGACATTTTTTTTTTTATGATGAATGTTTTGAAATAAAGTTCATCACATTTTTTTATTGGCTATGTCTTGTTTTAAAAAATTTTTCAACAGTAAAATTTTTAGGATAACAATTTTTTAAATGGTTTAATTTTAAAAAAAAATTACATAAAAATTGGAAAACAATTTTTATTATTTATTCATGAATAGGGCTTTAAAACACAATAATTTTGATTTTTTTTCTCTAAAAAGAAATAAATTAAATATTTAATAACAATTTAATGGCGCTTTCCATTTCTTATAAAACTTTTTAGCCATTTTTTTTTAAATTTGTCGTTATTTTATTGTTAAAATTTTTTTTGTTTAAATTTCTATTTATTTTTCAAAAAAAAAATTTTTTTTTTTTAAAAAAATTAAAAAAAAATAAATTTCAAATATATATATATATATATATAAATATAAATATATATAATTTATATATCAGTTTATTATATATATATATATATATATATAAATATATATATATATAATAATATGAATTGTTTTTAGATATTTTTTGATATTTTATTCTTTGATTTTTTTTTTACTTGATGAAATTGATATAAATAAATATATAAACAATTTTTTTTTTTGAAAAGTTTTTTCTTTTTTAACAATTATTATTTGGATATAAATATATAATTGATATATAAATATTCAATGTTTTTTTTATTGAATTTTATATAAATAAAATAAATATATAAAATATTATTTAATAATTTTAAACATTGAATTTTTTCAATTTATAACATTTCTTAAAATTGAATAAAATTTTGTTAAAACAAATAAAAAAAAAAAAAAAATTTTTTTTTTTTTTTTATTTTATGGAAAAAGAATAATTTAAATCCATTTAATTTGAAAAAAATTTAAATTCAAAAAATTTTTTTATAAATAAATAATGAAAAAAAATGTATTTTTTGATTAATGAAATTTTTTAATGAAAAAAATGAAATTTAAAAAAAAAATTTAAATAAATATTTTATTAATTTTTCATTTTATCATGAAATTAATATTTTTAAAATTCATAAAATATAAAAAAAGTAAAATTTAAAAAAATTTAAAAATAAATCAAAATATGCAAAATGGAAATTAAAAAAGTTTATTTAAAAAAAAATTTTTCATTTTTTAAATTAATTTTTTTGGAAATTTTTGTTTTTTTTTAAATATATATATATATATATATTATATATATATAAATATTATAAATATATTTTTTATAATATTTTAAATAAAAGGTTTAAAAAATATTAATCTAAAAAATGTTTCATTTTATGTTCGATTGATAAACGTTTTTGCTATTTTTTTAACATGCTATTTTTCAATTTAATTTCCAAAAAAAAATAATTCCATATAAAAAAAATTATCTATATATATATATATATATATATATATATATATATATATATATATATTATATATATATTTTTTTATAATTAATATTTTTAAAAATATTATATTTATAAAATTTTTTTTTTTCTCACTTTGAACTTTTTCAATGCAATTGTTTATTTTTTGATTTTTTTTTATATTTTAAACAGAAAAATAAATATATATATATATATATATATATATATATATATATATAATTAATTTTTGATTTTTACATGAAAAAATTGAAAAATCCTTTTAAAAATTTTTCCAACATTTTTGTTTCATTTAGAAATAAAATTATTGAAATTTAATAAAAAAATTGCTAAATGCAAAATTAAAAAAAAAAAGGTTAATCCGGTTTTTTAAATAAAATGTCGCCATAATTGAAATCATTTTATATTGACAATTTTTTTTAAAAAAAAAAATGAATCGTTGAAAGTCATTTAAAGGTCAGAAAAAATTTATTTGAAAAAAAATTAAAATATTTTTTTTATGATATATTTTACAAACAGTTTTTTTTACAATTTAATTTATTAATGTTTAAATACTTGCTAATCAGTTTCTTTTCTTGCACTTCTTTATTTTAAATCCTTCAAGCTAAAATTAAAGTTTAATCTTCAACATTTAAATGAACATCAAAAGAATATTCTTTTTTCTTTTAGTTATTTTATTTTAAAAACGTTTTTTTTTTTTCATATTCTTTCAAAAATAACTTTTAGTTTGAAAAAATTTATTAAATTGAAAATGTTATTTCCCCAAATTTATATTTAAAAAATTTTCTTCCATGAATTTTTTAATATTTGTGAAGAACAATAAAAATTTTCTATTTGAAAATATAAAAATATTTTTGATTTTTAATTATATAAATTGAAAAAATTTAATTTCATTTTTTTTCTATTTAAATTTTTCAAGCCTTTTTATTTTATATTTATTTTTTTTTCCGATTAATATAATTCTAAAAATATTAATTTTATTACAATTTTATTTTCAAAAAAATATTTTATTTTTTTAAATCTGTTTTTATTTGATAAAATTTGAAAAATTTAGAATATGTTGTAGTTTTTTCATCAAAAATTTTTTAAATTAGAATAATGTTAATTCTATTTAGTTTTTGAAAATTTTTTATTTAATATTATAAATTTTTAAAATTTTTTTTTTATGTTTGTAAATTTATTGTCCTTAATAAAAAATTGCCGAAAAAAAAAAAAAAATTTTATTATTTTATAAAAAGTTTAATTAATTTAATAAAAAATTTTCTATTAAAAAAATAATTTTTGAAGATTTCTTTTTTCAAAATTTTTGAAATAAATTTTTTTTTTTCATTTAAATTTATTTTTTTTAAAATTTTTTTATTTTGAAATTTATAAGAATATAAAAATATTTAAATTTTCTATATTTTAATTGAAATAAACATTTTTTTGACTTGATTTTTTTTTATTTTTTTTTTTGGTTTATATTATTTTTGTAAAAAAAATATTTATAAAAATAAATATATTATATAAATATATGCTTATATATATACAGGGTGCGATGGGTAAATTGTCATTTTATATTTTTTAATTTTTGCATTTGTGTTTTTTTTTTTTTTTTTTTTGTTGACTGCACAGTATAGTAGGGTCAGTTGGGCACCATCTGTGAGAAAAAAGAGCACCATGACACAATTCACTCCACCAGAAATTTGGAAACAGCATGCTGTACTGCTTGGCATTCATGCCAGAAGCTCCAATATGAACATTTCAGAGTGTTTGGGTGTCAATCTGAGGACAGTGCAGAGGATTCAGAAAAGAGTTGGATGAGTCTAATGGTGATTACAAAGGTACAGTTTGGAAAAATCACTAGTGATGGCAATAAAAAAAAACTCCATTCATCTTTGGTGAGGGCCTCAGACTCAACACAGAGGCCTACATCAAGTGCCTTGAGGAGGTAGTGCTGCCCTGGGTCAAGAGGGTGGCTGCTGGAAGACCCTATGTCTGGCAACAGGACTCTGCACCATGCCACACAAGCAGGAGAACCCAGTCATGGCTGTCAGACAATTTCTGCAACCACATCACCCCTTACATCTGGCCACCTAACTCCCCAGACTGCAAACCCCCTTGATTATTATGTGTGGGGGTGCAGTTGAGCAAGAGACCAACAAAAAAACTCTTGTAACACCAAAAGATGAACTGAAGGCAAGGATTATGGCAGCATTCACCAACTTAAACAAGGAGACCATCCAGAAGAGTTGCAGGAGATTCTGAAGTCATCTGGAGGCCATGGTTGAAGCCAATGGCAATTTTATTGAATAAATTTACTCTTTAGTATTTCAAGATATTTTTTGTGTAATTTTGGTAAATATATCTGTTAAAATGAGATGTCAGTGTTATTTTCATTTTTGCATAATTTAGATGACAATTTATCCATCGCAACTCTATATATATATATATATATATTTTTTTTTTATTATAATATTTAAGTAAAATATATAATAAAAAATTTAAATTAATTGAACAAAAATTTTAAAGATTTTATTTTGATATTCAAAAATATATATATTAAAATTATTTAATATTTTTTTTTAAAATTGTATTTAATTTTGAAATTTTCAATTTAATTTTATTTTTTTTTTTAAAAAATGAAAAAAGTCAAAAATTTATTTTAATTTTTTTTTATTTTGAAAATATTTTTAGGATATTTTATTTTAAAATGTAAAAAAAAAATTTATATAATTTAAAATTATTTTTAAAAATATATTTTTTTAAAAATTATAATAATTTATTTTTTTTTATTAAAATATTTTTTTAAATATGAAAAAATTCAAAAAAAAAAATCCTTTTGTCTTTTTTTTGCAGAATTTTTAAATAAAAAAAAATTTTTTTTTAAAAATTATATAAAAATAAAAAAAAATTTTTAATTAAAATATAAAATTAAAAAGTATAAATTTGAAATATTTTTTTTTTTAATTTAAAATGTAAATTTTAATAAAATGAAATAAATTTTATTTCAAATTTTAAAAAATTTAAATTTATTAAAAATTATTAAAAATAAATATAAATTTTTTTATAAATATTTAATATAAAATATATTTATAAAAAAATTTTTTTTTTAAAAAAAATTTATAATTAAAAATTTTTTTATTTTTTTTTTAAAAAAATTTTTTTAAATTAGAAATTTTATATGAATTTTTTTTTTTTTTAAAAAAATGAAAAAATTTTTCCAAAAAAAAAAAATATTTAAAAAATGAAAATTTTGAAAATTTTTTTTTTTTTTTTTTTTTTTGATTTCCATATTTTTTATATTAAAGAAAATAAATATTAATATTTGATTTAAAAAAAAAAAAAATTAAAAAATTTCGATGAAAAATTTTGAAATTTTTTTTGATTAAATATATAAATGTTTTTTTTTTTCATAAATTTAAAAAAAAAAAAATTTTTATTTTTTTAACATTAAATTAAAAAAAATTTTTTTTTTTTTTTTTTTTCAATTTTTGATTTTTTTTTTTTTTTTTTTTTATTTTTTTTTTTAAATTTTTTTTAAAAATTTAATTTTAAAATAAATTTAAAAAAAATAGAATTTTAAAAAAAAATTTTAAATTAATTTTTTTTTTTAAATTTATTTAAAATTCCTAAATTTTTTTATTTTTTTTATTACAAATTTTTTAATTTTAAAATAAAATTTAAAAAATAAAAAAATTTTATTTAAAAAATTTAACAAAATTTTTAAAAAATTTTTTGAAAATAGAAAAAAAAAAATTTTTTTTCATTTAATTTTATTTTAAAAAATTTTTTTTTCAATTTTCTTTTATTTTTTTAAAAAAAAATAAATTAAAATTAAAATTTTTTTATTTCTTTTTTTTTTTTTATATATTTAAATTAAATAAAAAAAAAAATAAAAATATTTTGTATTAATTGTTTCTAAAATTGAAAAAAATTTTTTTTTCAAAAAAAAAATAAAAATATGAATTTTTAAAATATTTTTATTTTTGATATATTTTTGAAATTTAAAAATAATTTTTTATTTTTTTTAATTTTTCAGTATTTTATTTTTAAAAAATATGATATTAAAATTAAAAATAAATTTTGATAATTAATTTTATGTTAATTAAATTTTTGAATAATCAATTTTTTTTTCAAAAATTTTTTTTTTTTTCAAATTTTTTTTTTTTTTTTAAATTAAAAAAAATAAAAAAAAAATTTTTGAAAATTTTTTTTTTAATTAAAATTTTTTTTTTTTAAAAATATCAAATTTTAATTAAATTATTTTTATTTTTTTTAATATTTTTTTTATTATTTTTAAATTTTTTTTTTTTTTATTTAATTTATAATATTTTGTAAAATAAAGAATTTTATTATTTTAATTTTTTTTGAAAAAATTTTTATTTTAAATTCTAAAATGTAAATATAATAAATTTAATTTTTTTTTTTTTTTTTGAAAATTTTATTAAAATTTTTTTTTGCATTGAAAATTTATTTTATTTTCAAATTTTTTTAAAATTTGTTTTTGAATTTATTAAATATTTCTTTAAAAAAATTTTATATTTAAAAAAAATTATATTTATTTTTTTTTAAAAATATCATTAAAAAAAAAAAATTTAATTATTTTTTTAAATTAATGAAAAATTTTTTTAATTTTATAAAAATAAGATAATAATAAAAAATTAAATTTTGGAAAAAATTTAAATAATTTTTTTTTTTTTTTTTGTTTTTTTAAAATGATATTCTTATATATCTTTTTATAAATTTTTTATTTTTTTTTATTTTCTTTAAAAAAAAAAAAATTAAAAATGTGAATTTTTCAATTATTTGTTTATTGTAAAATTTTTTTTTATTATAAAAATTTTTTTTTATAATGAAAATAATTATCAAATTTTTTTTTTTTTTTTTTAATTTTTATAAAAGAAAAAAAATATATATTTTTATATTTATAAAAAACATTTTTTTTTAATGATTTTAAATTTTTGAAAATTTGATTGATTTTTTTTTTTTTTTATAATTTAATCTTATTTTTTTTTATTTTTTATTTTTTTTTGTTTTTAAAATTTTTTTAAATTCAATTTTAAATTTTAAAAATGATTTTTAAATTTAAATTAAATAATTTTGGAATTAATTTCCAATTTTTTTATTTTTTTTTTTTTGAAAAAAAAAATTAAAAATTAAACTAAATTGAAAATTTTTTAAAATTATTTATTTTTTTTATTTTTTTTAATATTTATTCAATTGATTTAAAAAATAAATTTTGTTTTAATTTAAATTTATATATTTAAATTAAAAATTATTTTGCATATAAAAAAAAACATTAAATATAAAGATTAAATTAAAAATATTTTTTTATTTTTTTCTATTTAATTTTTTTTTTTTTTTTTTTCAAAATTTTTTTTAAAAAAAAATTTTATAAATTTTAAAAAAAAAATTAAAAAAAAAATTTTGATAAAATAAAATAAAAAAAAAAAATAAATTTTATATTTAAAAAAAAAAAATTAATTTTTTTTTTTGTTTATAAATTTTTTTTTTTTATTTAAATATTTTTAAAGATGAGTCATCATTATATTTAAAGAAATATATTTTAATTATATTTTTTAAAAATAATGAAAAAAGATATAAAACTTTTTTTATTTATTTTTTTTTCATTTTTTTTTTTAATTTGAAAATTTGATTTTGTTTTTAAAATTAAAAGTTAATTTATATTTTTTGAATAATTTTATTTATTTTTTTTAAATTTAAAAAAAATCAATGTTTAAATTATTTCAAATTTTCTTTTTTGAAAAAAATTTAAATCATAAAAAATAAAATTTAAATTTGAAAAATTTAAATTATAATTATTTTTTTTTTCTTTAAATTTTTTTGATTATGTATGAATTTCCTTTAAAATTTTGAAATTTTCAATTTTGAAATTCAAATATAAAAAAAAATTTTCAAAAAAAGTTATAAAAAAATATTTTTTTATTTTTATATATATTTATTTAAAATTTTTTTTTTTTTTTTTGATATTATTTAAAAAAGAAAAAAAATAATAAAAAAATTTTTTTAAAATTTTTTGAAAAAAAAAGCTTTCTTTTAAATTCTTTTTTTAATTAATTTTTTTTTGAAATAAAAATTTTTTTTTAAATTGTTTTTAAATAAAAATTTTTTTAAAAAAAAAAATATGGATTGTATTATAAAAAAAAGAATTTTTTTTTTTAAAAAAATTTTTTAAAAAAATTTTTTTTTTAAATTTTTTTTTTAAAATAAATTTTTATCTTAAAAAATTTTTGAAATTAAAAAATTGTATTTATTTGATTTTTTTTTAAAAATTATAAATTTAAAATATTAAAATTTTTTTTAATTTTATTATGTATTTTTTTTTTTTAAAAATTTCATTTATTTTTTTTTTAAAATTTTTTTTTCAAAATAATTTTTTTTCAATAAAATATAAAAATTAAAATTATTTTCTTTTTAAATTTAAATAATTTTTTTTTTTTTTTTTATTTAAAAAATTTTTTTTTTTAAAAATTATTTTAATTTTTTTTTTTTTCCTTTTTTTTTCAAACATTTTTCCAAAAAAAAAAAAAATAAAAAAACTTTTTTTTTAGATTTTGATTTTTTTTTTTTGAATTTTTTTAATTTTTGATATATTTTTTTAATTTTCATCATTTTTTTTTAAATTTCAATTTTTTTTTTAAAATCACAATTAAAAATTTAAATTTTTAATTTTTTAAAAATTTTTTTTATTTTTAAAAAAACAATTTTTTTTGCAAAAATTTATTTATTTATTTCTTTTTAATTTAAATAAAAATTTAAAAAATTATTTTGAAATTAAAAATAAACATAATTATTTTGAAGAATTTTATAAAATTTTTTTATCCCATTTTTTTTTTTAATTTTTTTTTTTAAATATTTCAATTTTTTAAAAAATAAGATTTTGTTTTTTAATTTTCAAAAATTTTTTAAAAATTAAATTTTTTTAATTTTTGTTTTTTTTTTTGAATGTAAGTCTTTTCATCTATTTGGTTGAAAATTTTCATTTTCTTAAAAAACTGAATAAAAAAAAAAAAAAAAAAAAAATATGTTTCTTTAAATTTTTATTATATAATTTTTATTTTAATTTAATTTAAATTTTTTTTTTTTCAAAATTTATTTTTTTAAATTTTTTTTTGAATTTTTTTTTTTTTTTTACAAAAGGTTATGTCTATTTAACTTTTTGATTCTTTACAAATTTTAAAAAAAAAAAAAAAATCAATTATTTTAAATTAAATAATCATAATATGTAACTTTCAAACAATAGTTCAATCAGTAATGGATTTGTGCAAATATGAATATCTATGATATCCCCCCCCCACTCTACTACATCTCAATTTTCAGGAGGTAGTATTCATATAAGATACAAATTTTATTGTAACCTAATTATGTACAATAATGGATCATATGCAATATATGTGAACAATTCAACTAGTAAAATTGAAAATAAATACAATGTATCTAAATACAATTTAGAAATATGTCATAATAGATCATTCCATCTTCAATAAATCAACAATGTTTGTGGAAATTTTTAACATCAACTTGAGATTCTTTTTTAAAAGTTGAATAATTTTAACACAATCAACATTATGGATAAAAAAAATAATGAATTTTATATAGTGTTTTGAGACTTAGCATGCTCAAAACAAATTCATGGATTTGGACAAAAAAAAAAAAAAAAAAACCCCAGAATGATGTCAAAATCTGCAAAAAAAATTTCATCCTTTAATAGTCAGTTGTGCTTAGTTTTAATTTGTAACATATATAAATGTAAAAAAAAAAGCAAATAGGTTTAGGCTGGTAGACAAAATAAAGTACTGCTTAAAAATAAATGGGCATCTATTCAAATATGGGTATCCACTAAAAATAACATTTAAAGTAACAGAAATATGTTGGATTAATAAATAAAATCCATTAATTATTTAGAAATTGGTTTGTTTAGTTTTGGTTATGACTTTCAGAGAAATCTGAATGAGCAAAGTGCGCTTCTATGGCAGATAAAACTGTGGTTGATTAATTTCCCTTTTTTGACCAAATGGTCAAAAAGTATGTCAGATTAAATTGTTAGTTTCTCCTGAAAATGAATTCAGGTCTGAATCCTGCTATAGGGTACAATTCCTTTAATAAGATTTCTTGAATGTTCAGGCCAGTAATCAAAATAATATGTGTGTATACATATGTGTGTGTGTATATATATATATATATATATATATATATATATATATATATATATATATTATTATGAAATGGACTAGGCCTGATAATTATTTTAATATATTTTATTGTTATGTGCTATTTATATAGACACAAATATTTAAGTAAATGCTCTGTTTACCAGTATTAACAACATTTGCCAATCTGAACGTCCAAGAAATTTCATAGAAAACAATACAGTAAAAATTACACCAATAATAAGTGCATAAAAAGGAAATGGAAAATATAAGCAGTCAATTGCTGATGCCCCTGAAGAGTGGACAGATGAGTCTGCCCCCAAACTCTGGAGTCGGGATGCTGAAGGTAACATCAATCAGCTAATTGACAAACTTTTTATATTAACTTCTCTCTCTCTCTCTATATATATATATATATATATATGTGTATTTTTTTATTGAAATGACTGACAAGGTTTGGTTGTTTTTTTTGGATAATTTCTAATGTATACATCTATAAAAATTATATAAAAAACTCAACCACTTTACCTTGTCAGTTTCAATGAAACTTAATAAACAATAAAATGTATGTATGTATATCTGTGTGTGGATAAACATTGCATTTTATATTTATATTAATAAGTGTGATTATGGAAATAAAAATATTTTTGTCCCTTGATTCTAAATAAAAATGCATTCATTTAAATTTTTCTTTTAATTCCAATCTTGAAAAATATTTTTTAAATTTGGTTTCATTTATCCAATTTCAAAATTACCTGCATTTCAATTTATTATCACTGACCAGAGTGAAATTTTCCCCCATTAACTATTCATGTTGGTAATAAAAACAGATAAAAAATATCTTTTTTTTTTCTCTGATTAAGAATAAAGAAAGAGTTTCATTTAATTTAAACTTAATAAATAAATGCTTATTTTAACTGCAAGAAATACAAACCAACATAATGCTTAGCAACTTGGGATGTATAATCAATAAATTATTATTCCAGTAATAACCATTTTATATTCACACACTATCATCAGAAAGAATATTAATTCAGTTTTCATGTTTTTTCATTGCTTTATCTCATCACCAATCATCTTGATCAAGGTCTTGTCACTGGTATACCATTATAATAGATAAGAAATTAAAAAGTGGTAAGTGAGAAATCTGATCTCCTAGGTTAGACAATAACAGAAAATGGCTACTATTCTCTCAATTATGACAAATACAGTAAAGAAAGAACCCAATAGTCTATCATATTCATTATTTTTAGGATAAAATTTTAAAAAATCAAATATTTTATTGGTATAACCCATTTAAAATTCTAACCAAATCTTGGAATGTTTTAGATATAAAATTCTATTTTGAGAAATCAGCCCCAAACAAATGTGTATTTAATAATATTTTCTTGAATTTTATTAGATGTAACATTGTCAAACATTCATAATTTCTGACTAGTACTTCTTTCATCTTAATTTTAGTTGATTTTTATTACATCTACCCAGTCTATATCCATTATTATTAGATGAAAGCAATATGAGCCAGGAATTAGTGATGGAAATGCACCTTTAATTCCAGTTATTGGTTTGTTGATCAACTTACAACACAAATAATAATTCTAAGAAAATATACATAAAAATAACTAATTTTTCAGGACTTGAATTTTACTTCAACTATTTCATTTGATCATTTCCCAATTAGCACTTTATCCAGAATATGGATTTATTTTCTACATTGTATAATTAATATGTATTGTTTAGATGATGCTTCTGATTTCTATAACCTGACATAGTATTTCCTTCAACATACCATTAATGACTCTCTACTGTTCTCAACAATAATAAGTAAGTAGAAATAATTATATGAAGAATCAGCACAGATTTGAAAAGATACTTATACAGATATTAAACTCATCTTTTAAAAATGGCAACTATACACCAAAGTGCACACAATAAAATACTCAATAAACTAATTGAAACATGACACATTTCAGGTTCACTTCATATAGGCCATAAGCTTTTTGAAGTCATCTGACAAACACTTCCCACATGCAGTGATGTGCAGAGGTTTGGTGATGCCTGGGGCCAACTCTGATTGTATGTCCCTAAGACTCAAATAAGGGGGCCCTATAAGGCTTAGTACAGAGAAATTTGAAAAAGAAGATATTAAATATAAAAAAGATGAAACATGAAATAAACAGTTTATTCAAATTATATATAATAAATTTTTATTTCACTCTTTGATTGGCTGCCCTCCTGATATGGATGTCAGGGGCCACTCCACCCTATGCACCCCTCTTCTGTATGCTACTGCCCACATACCACATGCTCTTCTAATGTCATTTGAAAAAAATTTCCCATGGGACATAAGTTGTTTTGAAGTCATTTGGCAAACAATTCCCACAGGCTATATGCTCTTCTGAAGTCATTAGAAAAAAGGTACTTACATTCTTTAGATTTCATCTAATTCTACGATTAAAATATCAAATGAAGTTTAACAGAAGATGAGTTAAATTGGGTAATGATACAGTGAATATTCACATTTATAGTAAACATTATAATAAAAATTCTTATTTAATTTCTATTTGAAGAGATCTATCAAAAATTGGAGTTAGCAAAATTCTAATAAGGTTTCAGCCATTTTGGCATTTGACCATAATCCTCTCTAATTCTTGAACTCAGATTAAAGATGAAGACTTGTGTAAAATTTTTCCTCAATGCTTTTTGATTCACCTTATTATGCCTTTGAGAAGACTGTATCAAGATGGCTGGTAATGGAATTAAATTAAAATTTCTTTGAGCTCATACCTTTTTCAAATACCTTAGCATAAAATAACAAATGATCAATAATTTAAAACCATTCTTTCTGTTTTTTGAAGTTCCTACAAAGTTGAAGTTCCTTCATTTTGGCATAACATGAAAAACATACCCTTAAATTTAATCAAAAAACAAAATCTTAGATCCTAAAAGAAAATTGTTGAAAATATAAAACCAAAACAGAATCAAGATAATTAAAAAATGCATTTCTTTCTTTCAATTCTTCCATTTTTTTAATACATCGAAAAACCATAAAATGCCCTTCATCTTCTCTTCATGCATTCGCCGCATCTCTTGTCTGTCTTCTTCTTGTTGCCGTTTTTCTTCTTCTTTATTTGCCTTCAGCCAATTTAAAATGTCCGTAGCTGTGCATTCAGAAGTACGTGGGACGCTTTGATTTGAACCGGTTGCGTTTTCTCTGGAGAACTGTCTGACACTTCAGGTACATATGCCGGTGATGTGCTTGCCAGGCTGATGGAGATCACATTTGATTGTCCAAGTTTCTGAAATTTCATCATAAAAGCTGCACTTACGTTTCAGGCCTGATTGTCTGTTGTATTCTTCAACTTTTTTAAAAAAGAGCTTTAGTGACTTCCAATGTTTTTCACACTGTCGGCACTGATCTCATAATCGTAGTCAAAGAATTTTTTTGATATTTCCTCCCAAAGGTTTTTTTTTTAATATTTGGCTGCATGAAAAAAGTTCATGGTGGTGCTTGTAGAGTTCAATGAATATAAACAGGGTTGACTGTTCGTTCCACTGGTAAGCATCCTTTTAAAATCAGCAATATTGATACCACTTTTTTGGTGCAAAGTTGTCATCTGGAAGCTGGAAGGAATCAGATGCTATGCACCTGACGGAATTGTTGCCTCCACTAACAGTAACTGTTGTTGGAGTAGCTGGAGCTATTGGAGTAGCTGGGGCAACTGGGGTGGCTGGAGTGGGTGGTGCAATTGGGCTGCAGGCGTTGGAGAAGCTGACAGATTGTTTTCTTTAACATTACACTTCATGACTTCTTTTTTATTTCTTTCATTGAATCTAGACAAGAAAAAATAAAAATTAAAAATTATTAAAAAATTTAACATTTTATTTCATTGTTAATCTGTTAACAGCAGCAGAAATTAAGCCATAAAATTGGAACAACAGAAATTTTCAGTCATTTGCAGTTAACAGATTAATATTTTTTTATATATAGTGGAAAAAAAAGTGACTTGTGTTTCTGAAATGTGACATATTATTCTAAATACAGGATTTTTGCAACTTTTAAAAAAAAAAAAAGGCAACAATATTAATACAGAAATCAAAGTAAAGATTTTGCATTCTATAAGCCAGTCCTAATATTTGTATAAATATTTGTGGGTATTTTTAAATTAGCCCAATATAC